>JAQBSW010001212.1:0-17500 GCA_029291075.1 Eudiplozoon nipponicum | reverse complement strand
CGGTAGTTTTGCTATGTTCGACGACTGGTTAAATAAAATGGGATTGGTGTTTACTTCAAGCTCGCAAAATTGATTCAGAGGATTGTCACACTTATCGGTTGACTATTTGCAAACCATTATCAGAATGGTGGGTTGGTTTTTATAAAGAGGCCAAATCTTTTGTGGATAAGCTCAATTTAAATCCAATTCGTGCCGACTATATGTAAAGCAAAAATTCAAAGAACGAAATTCATTCTTGCCATTACATTTAGTTTTGCAAATATAATTAAATTGTGGCAACTCAGCTACTGCTAGTAGGATGTAAGTTTTACCATTTTTCTATGATTCATTTGTGAATCGCGTAAATGATTCACATTTCTGTTTCAAACAATTTTTGATGATGATTCCCGACAAAAATGAATTATTGTAATTAATGTACATTAATATTCACAATAACACTAACTAAACAATCTTTCTTGGAGGTAATGGCCAATTTTTTCAAGGTGTTAACCTGAGCTGTACTCAAAAATATGTGCTTAAAGTTCGGTTTTTTTTGTTGCCTAACTAATATATTTGGTAATTGAATTTGCCGCCTACTAGTCGTTGGGGGACGTTAAGTTAGTTGAATTTCTTAAATTTTCTGTGCATTCTGAGTTTATGAGTAATCTAGCTTGTGTCGAGTTATTAGGAACCGAATTGTTTTGACGGCTGGTTTCGTAAGTTGCTTCATATTTTGAACTGCTTCTGTACTAAAGATTTTCTCTCGTTCTTTTTCTTGTTTATTGCTTCTTTTTCTGAATACTCTAACTAACCGTTATACATCGATTTCCTGCTTTCTAAAGAATTTCAACTCGAGCTTTCTGTTATGTTATTGCTAATGTGTAAGAGAAATTGTTTACGGAATAATTATTTTCGATTTCCACACTTTCAATCACTGATATTATCTTTAGTTGTTGTATGTAAAAGAATTCGTTTGGTAAAGTTTTCCGTGATTTGCCAATTCGGAATTGATATTTATTGTTTTCCTCCAATTTACCACACGTGATTTGAATATCTCTCAGTGTGATATTTAAAACAATTCCTATCTTCAATTTCATTTTTCTACTAATTTCTGAGTGTACGTTTAAAAATTTTTGTTTCTCTGTAATTGTAAACATACTAAAATTGTTTTAATTTACTTGAATGTAACAGGCTGAATTTTAATTGCAATATCATATAATTAAAATTTTTTAGTTATTATTTGAATTCACATTGTCGTTTCGAAATATTCAGAATAAATATGACTACATAAATTTAATGCATGGATTCCTTTCGTTTTTTAACTTATATTTTTTCAGCGTTAATTTATATTTATACTTTTTCTCATAAATTTTTGGTGTAAAATATTTTATTAACATGTTTCATTCTAGTAATCTAAGGCGTTGTTTCGTAATGTATTAATCTCTGTAACCACGGTGTATTCTATCGGTGCGCTAGTTTAATTTGTTTAGAAAAGTGGTCTATGGAAAGATATTACGTGCACGAAGACCTGAATGTCATGTACAGAGGGTTCCTCTGGTGCATAGGACCACTGTACTGAATTAAATTTTCCTCAATTGCATTACTCAAGTAAAAGTCAAGCAGACCAGTATTTTCGTACCGTGGCATTTGTCTTATTTGGAACGGCGTAATTAGAAAGGATCGCACTTTAATTTGCATCGGTAATCTACTAAACCTGTGGATGGCTTTTCTATTTAGTCCCGGTCATACCTGAAAATTTTATTTCATAACAAAAATGGTTCTTTTGGTTTATAATATAAAGACAAATATATGAAAGATAGAGGTTATTTATGAACAAATTTCATGCTCGAAGTTTTTAAATGTGCCGCTCTGAGCGCAAATCGTGAATTAAACCGTTTAAATTAACAAAATTGACCACCAGTGAAGCAAAAGCAAATGAAGTTGGGGGTGTGCATTGAACTTGTAGTGGCGAGGATTCCACGTGGCTGCGCATGTCGTTTTGAAGTATAAAATAATATGGAAGCCCTTACCTCATGAAATGGTCTGTACTGCTCGTAGTGTCACAATTTTTTAATCTGTATGGGTAAAACTAATGATAGCTAATGTTGCTTATTTTCGCTGTATTCAATTACAAATTCACCGATGAGAACCAAACTCTAATCTGGTTAAATGATGAAACGTAAATTATAATAAAATTAAAATGTGCTTTTTGCTTTCTTTCCGAGTTGTGTAATATTTTATTTTATCTATAAATTTAAACTCGGTAGGTCTTAATAAATTATTTATTTATTTCTAGTATTGATTGTTACTCGGTCGGATAATGAGCCATTTCTATTATTAGGTAAGGGCTTGACGATATTTCTACTGTTTATGCAATTTATAATGTTAATTCTAGTATCAGATTCAGTCAAAGTTTAGTCAATCGCTCACGATTGTGTGGCGATTTGATCCTACGTCACTCTCAATCATTAATATTGTCAATCTCTACAGTTTTCTGGGCAATTTGGATCTTTCAGTATTACCATGCGTGTGAGCTGTTTTGTGCCCATTCTTTTTTGCTTTGTTTTATGTATGGTTTTATTAGCATACGGAATATAATGTCATGCTCATGTTTCAAATCGACAAATATTCAATGTTTTCGCATTTGTCATAATTGTCAATTTTTATTGGGGCTTGTTAAAATTTCAGTCCTGGTTTCTACTGAGGAGTTTAAAAACCAGAATGGAATCATGATCTTGTGGATACCGTGAAGCCTAGATTCACTGATATAGAAATCGAGTGATTAGTGGCCATAAACCCATTTTCGGAAATTGCTTGACGCACGCATGACTAATTTGTTGTTACATTGGATATGCCTAACACGTTTTTAGCTAATTTGATCATTTTAGTGGTAGTATAAACTAATCCAGCTTATATGCCTTAAAAACTGCATTATTCTTTTTGTTTAAGTACATTTCTTTTAGCCTGAACCATGGTTCACGATGATCATAGTTGAAGTGTCGGCATGAATATTTGTCAAATTGGCAAGAAAGGAGGCCTTCCACTTCAGTCCAATATATGCGGGACCACTAGGGAATGATTTTTGTTATTCAATTTTTCATCATGTTTTGATGGTCGGCGTGAACGACCGAAATGCAATCGGTTAGAATAATGTGATTGTAGTTAATCTCGAATTCGTTAACTTGATTTAATAAACATTCACGCCAGAATCGAATTACTAAACCATTTTTGTTAATAGGTAAAATTATTTAAGAATATTTATGAATTTACGAAATATGTTTTCTTCCACTAAATTCAATTTTTAATTGTACTATTCTTGTCGGTCTACAATATAGCAAAACGCGATTATGTCATTTTTGTGATTTGTCATACTGAAATAACGAATGATGTTTTTTTGATCGCCTGTGTGTGTGTTTTCGCGTTTGTAGGTGTGCTTCTAGATTTTCTTGACAATCTAGACTGGCCGTGCTTAGAGACCACTTTCTCATCAATTTGGAGGAAGATTGAACAATTAACCTTAACCTGAGTAATTAATTACAGCTTTTGTTAGTGTCCTTTTATTTGAAACAAAAACCTGTGTTATATAAAGGAGATAAGCTGCACATGACGCGCGATATTTGATTGTTTTCTCGCGCATTTGTACCCAGTCCAATTTTTCGCACTGATGTAATCTGAAACTTGTGTGGACTTTTATAAACAATTAAATTAAAAAGCTAATCAGAAATTACAGAGGCCGTACGGGAAATCGCTTCAGCATAAAACTGCCACAAAGATATAAAAATATTTTTGAAAGGGCGAATATGTATTAAATGAATGCTGAAACTATAGTTACTTTCGGGAATACTGTAATGATAATTATAGTGTTAGTAATAATGTTTTTGACTAGGCCTCTAATCATGGAAATTTCCGGCCTGACGATTGGCGTGCCTTGGCTAGTCTTACTGGCGAGGTTAACATCTACCTAATCATAACTATTCGGATAAACGCCACTCTATCTGGTATGAAATTTAGAGATCGGGTTTACATAGTAAATATCACTAAGTATTAAGTAAGCAGTGACGGAACGAAACTAGCTTTCCAGACTCGTGGGCTAATCTGCTGCTGCTGCTGCTGCTGAAGGAGGATTTTGTCACTGTTGAGTCGGAACTAGATGTTGCGGGTAGATGGCGTTGGTGAGCTTCGTGTAGCAGTCTATCTAAAAGCCGACTTACTATAAACCAAATCATCCAAAATAGACGTATATTTCTCTCGAGGCCGAAAAGTCCTACGGTGCAGGAGGAGACTAATAGTAGCAAACGTCTAGGGCGAATGGCGATTGAATTAAACGAAGGTTAAGAAACATCAAATATATATGGTGCTCCTACAAGAAAACTAGCAGCAGGAAATCAAATAGAAGAGATATCAGCTGACGTTCTTATAATACCCTCATCTGTTTTATATATATATATATATATATATATATATATATATATATATATATATATATATATATACTGTTGAATCTCCATTGTGTGTTTGAAATTGTTAAAAATGTGTAATACATGCGTGTGATATATTGGTGAGCTTAAATGTTGTTTCTGTTTAGACATATATACTAGTACCAGACACCCTGAAATTTTTAAATGTTTCCTTGTCGATCACACGTTAATATTAGAAAGAAACAAATTGACGATTGAGCATATTTCATAGTAGACTTGTAAATGCGTATCCTCTACTTATTTTACATCTAGGAAACACTTCTATAAACAAATTAGAGGTGTCCAAATTGGATAATAGTTGCTGCAGCCTAAATTGTGTCTACGGTTCTTGGATGACATTAATGATCTGGATTAATAGTGAGAATGAAATGAAAAAAATCTTAAATTTAACGACTAAAATATGTAATCAACAGTTTACAATTGGAAGAAATTACCTTTTTTAAACTGTTGTGTATACCTGCTTCATAATGAATTTATGCTTCAATAAACAATTTATTCTCAATTCCAATTATAAATGCGCAATGTTTTTTTGTGGCTCGTACACCACAAAAGGCGGTTTCTTGCCTTTTTATTGGGAATTTTCTGTGTGAATTTTCGTACGCCCTCTTGTACTGGCGTGTTATTTTCAAAACTAAAACAAAAAACGAACTCTCGTTTATAAAGGTTTATTCATAATAAAATGTTAATTATTCTTCAAGAGGCGTTTGTTGAGACATTTTATGGAGTAACTTCGCGCACATCTTATTAAGTAAATCGAAGTCATAACTTGTTGATTTCTCTGCTTTAATGCTAGAATTGAGGTGCTTTTGGTTGTTCTCATGATAAAGCAGCCTGCTTCGTAGAAAACGATACGTTTGTTTTATAGATTAATTTAAATGAAAATGATGTTTCATATGAGCAGGGCCATAAGCCTTTTGCAATATTCAACCACACTGCAGCGTAATAGCCATTAAATATACGTAGGCTGTAATCTGTCATGTAATATACCACTTTAATAATATTATTTTATCTGACTTTGCGCAATTGGAATAGCAAGATACTTTTTTTGTTTTAAAATAAATATTGACCAGTCTGTATTACAGTCAATCATAATGTAAGTGAGACTACGGGGAGTGAGAACCGCCTCTCAAGCACCAATACCCTTCTTTTCCTGTGCGGACTAATTTGATAATATATACGGAATATCTAATACAAAATCGCATATATATTAATTCTCCGAAACAAATCATGTATAACTTTTATGTTTTATTGAATGATGTCATGAGTAACACGAAATTCGATAACTGATGTCGATCAAGTTCAGAGTGTGTGGATCTGTCGAAGTAAAACGTGTTCATAAATAGTAGTTCACGATTTTAGTGAAATTTAACCTATTCATAAATCCATTGCCTAGGTATACTTTGCAAGTTCAGTATATGTTATATGTAGTATGTTGGCCTTGTAATTGCGTTGTCAGAGCCTTTATATGAAGTGAGCTGCATTTCTGCTTGAATATCAATTTGTATAGATGGATGTGCCGTTCACCTTTCCCACATTTCGTAACCAAATATATAGTGGGTAAATTTCGTAAAACCGACTCTTATTGATAAGTCGTCAGTAAACACGAAATTATTGTGCACCTTTCGTTCGTGCTAAATTTGGTATATACTTCTAGTCCTATTTTAACTAATCATTTAATTAGTACGCAATAACTAATGCAAAATCGCATATATATTAGTTCACTGGAACAAACAATATGTAATCTTAACTCTCTTAGATCAAGTTTCGTATTTACGAAATTAATACAAAATTTTTTTACTGAGCGCTTAAAATGCTGAGGTAAAAAGGTATCCACCTACAAAGGCCATTAATAAACAGAAGAGTGAAAAAATCATTTCGCGGTAATCCTGACAACATTCATTGTAAATTCTGGTACCTTTTTATTTGGGGTTGCGTCGTAAATGTAAGTATTACAATCAGTGAAAAGTTTCCGCCTCGCGGAATCCATATAAGATTACTGTTTCATGATGTGGCTGGTAGCGCTCTAAAATCTCTTGAGGTATACCTCTTAATCAACCCTGAATACCAAAGTCCACCTCCTTGACTACATGTGGCAAAGCCTTTCTGATAAGCGAGAGAATCAACAATGTCATGTGCTGGCGCCTTAAAACTTGATGCTCCATACAGATGTTGCGTGGCGAACCAAAGCTCAGACGAAATATCCAAATATGGAACAGGGTTTATAAGTAGAACGCGAGGAGAAGCCAAGTTTGTGTCGCCTTGCAGTTTGTAACTGGCCACGTAGAGTTTAGAGATGCCTCTCCATACTGAAGTCCGAGAGCTTATTGTGACATTGGTCGTCAAACGATGTTCAGAATAGATTTTCGATATTCATCAAGACGGCTGATCATCCTCCGGTTGTCAAAAAAGTAAATAAGATTAATAATATGGCGAAATAACTCGCATTCACAAAATATTCTTACCAAGTTCGATGGCAACGTTATAAACTAATTAAACTAGATTTCATTGTGCAAACTATGTGCTACTGCTAAAATGTGTCTAACTTTCACACTCGCGGTAGCGCAAAATACGAAATGGCGGTTTTAAATCACAGTCAAAGTTGTTTTTTGTTAAATTATCTGATGGGCGTACTTTAAGTGTACTTTGCAAATACCTTAGCGTTGTCGTGCTCTATAACCTTGACTTAGTTGCATGCAAATATTTTTAACGCATTTATTCACAAAACTACTTTGAGTGATATTTAGAGGTATTGTACTTTTGTGTTAGCTGATTGAAAAACTTTAGTCAATCATATAACAAGAATTGATTGCGCGGGTGGTGGTAACAATTAATTAAATCAAGTTTGCGAGCTTGAAGTAAAAACCAATCCCACTATATTTAACCAGTCGTCGAACAACATAAAAAAACTACCGCCAGCCGCAACGCACTGACGCGTTTCGATCTTCCTTGATCATCATCAGAGTACGACGGCAAACTGACTATCGAGGATCAAACCGCATTTAATATATATGGAAATCAAATTTATATATGCGGCTCTCACCTCTAGCAGTCTCGCATACATTGAACTTTACTGGAAATGACGGCTACACAATTTCTATGCACTCACGAACATTAACTGTTTACAGCTTTCGCCACATATTCATATATAGGCAATACAATTTAACAAGAATTGATTGAGCGGGTGGTGCTAACGATTATTTAAATCAAGTTTGCGAGCTTGAAGTAAACACCAAACCCACTGTATTTAACCAGTCGTCGAATAATATAACAAAACTACCGCCAGCCGCAACGCACTGACGCGTTTCGACCTTCCATGATCATCATCAGAGTACGACGGGGATACATAAACTTTGTGCACTTAGAAACGAAAAAAGTGCTAAGTATTGCAAATAAGTTAGCACAAATCGGTTGCTAATGTCAGTCAAACATGGTACGTCTCCATGTGCAGACAGCACAGAGCAATCCTACAAACGAATCCTAAAACGATTTATTACGTTTTTGCTCCTACGGACAGAACGTCACTAGAAGCCGAGGCAACAAGAGTGACTAGTACAGCGAAAGATGCGTTTTACTCGTAATACACTTTCACGGTATCTACGATATCCCAGTCATTGTTATAGTTTCAACTACCTTAGCGTCTTGTTCAATATAAAATTCTGATCAGACGACTGGTGAGTCCCAGTTAGTCGTTTAAAGGAAATAACACGACCTTTTAAGTTACCGTCGGGATATAACCATACTACATTGTATGAAGGCTGACATTCTGTTTTACTATTCGGTTAGCACTCAATAATGATAGAATGAGAGAAAGAATGTTAAAAACGGAGGTGACGATTCGGCTGGTGAAGGGAATTTTCTCAATTGCCTCTTCATAACATGATGCTCTGACCAGATCTTAATTATTAGACAGTTTAAGTTGCATATTCCCCTTTAGATGGTTGAACTAATGTCCTATAATTATATTTACGTGACATAATTATAAATAAAAACACTCATTCCATGCTTATGAATTAGTAAAGCACCAGTTTTGATGTACCTATATTTTTATTGTTATAATCGATTTATGATAAATTAAACTTAAACGTGACCCTGTCGGTAGCTGTGGGAAACTAGAGCATAAATTGTATTACCGTTTTTTCGTGGTGTTAAGATTTATTCATAAAATGCTTTTCACTATTTACTTGTAACTGGTAATTGACTAAAAAGATCATGTTGAGGCTTTAATTGGTAACGTGGAAGAGGCAAAAAGCAATGTAAAATTTTTTGTTCAAGGCAGATTTCAATTCATGCTTAACTATAATATAGGTCGCCTTCTGTTTAGAATAGGTTGTCACAAGTATTAATAATGCATATTAAGATTGTGGACCCGAAATAAATGAAAAAAGAAATCAACCAGTCATAACAAAACCATAGATGTTGTCGGCCGAATGAACGCTAGTTCTTAGTGAGTTTTACCGGCGGATTTCTCCTGAATACAGTGGGTAATAAAGAATTAAAATTATCGCTCTGTTAGGGAAAGTTATAATGGTGCAATCTGTGTTTCCGTGCTAACATGCTCTATCTACACGAATAGCAAAGAGGAAATTTGTAACGTTAACTTCTTAGTGGTGGATTCTAACTTTTGGCAAAGTAATCCATGTGTGATTTATTGCTGCTTGTATCAAGCTTACAGTTTTCAGCTATAGGAATTCAATTATAATGAAGCATACTGTGATTGAGAATTAATTTTGTTCGTATATATGTAAGCTTGCAAATGTAAATGTACGCATGTGCTGTTTTTGCGTTGTTCTATATTAATGTATATATTCTTGTCTGTAGCACAGGCAAGAATTGGGTGCGTATCTTGTGTATTAATGTATATATATTTTTATGTACGTATGTGTATGTGAGTATGAATGTATGTATATATGTGTGCCTGCTTGCTTATGTGCAAGTATGTATGTATGTATGTATGTATGTATGTATGTATGTATGCATGTATGTATTTATTCATGTATGTATATGTGCATGTATGTGTGTATGCTTTTCTTTCTGTATGTATGCCAAAATGTGTTTATATATATTTATGTTTGTATATATTTATGAATGTATGTATGAATGCAAATATATTTGTATGTATGAATATATATATTTGTATGCATGTATGTATATGCCTGCGTTCACGTATATATTTTTATATGTATATATGTATGCATTTATATGCATGTATGTATGTTTGTTTGTTTTTTTATATGAATGTCTGAATGTATGTATTCATGTATGTACGTATATATGTTTTCATGTATTTATAGGTGTATGTATGTCTAGATATGTTTATGCATGGATGTAAATATATTTGTATGTAGGTTTATATGTGTGTACGTATGAATGTGTCCCTTCTTGTATATATGTAGGAATGTATATATATGTATATATCCATGCATGAATTTATGTATGTATCCATGCATGTTTGTATGCCTGTGTGAATACATGGAAATATGCATATTTTTATCATAAAATAGTATTTTAACAAACAGCTTTCATTATCTATAATATTTTATTTATATATTAATAATTTTATAAATAAATAAGCCAAGATTCCTATCTACAATTTTTTCATATGTAAAGGCATTGCTTTTAGGATATATGTTCTTCAAACAAAAAAATTATTCATTATCTGATGTGAAATTGAAAAATTTGCTTAAAGATACAAAAGCGTTTTCGCTTCATCTTATCCAGTGATTTATTGGAGAAATAAAATGAAGAAATATGCTGCATAAATTTACAAAAAATGTCTGCATATAATTTCGAAACTTATTAGATGGATAATACGGTTCATATGGAAAAGATAAAATAACATTTGACAGCAACATACAATACTTATCGGTTCGTTCCTCTTCTGATTTAAACAAATAAACATATTTCTATATTACAACTAACATTAGTTGCGCGGACGGCGATAACAATTACAATAATCAAGGTTGTGATCTTGATATTAACACCTGACCCATTACTTACATATGTCAGTATAAACTAATTATTGTATAGTATAGATAAGGCAATTAATCCATTATTGTTAAATTAATCCAGTAGACCGATTTCGCCCTTATTGGGAACTCATCACTTACTGCCCAGAATTTGCCGCGGAGAGGGCTTGAATCTGGGCACGACCGCTTCGGAATCTGGTGCTCTAACCACTGGGCCACCCTGCCGCACAGCTACACTGATGTCAATCGAGTATGGAGTGTATGGATTTGCTGTAGTGACAGCTGTTATAAAATATTTGTAATTCAAAATTTTGATGAAATTTAGCCTACCTCGAAGTCCATTGTGTTAGCACACCGTCCAGCGTCGGTATTTAAAAAATATTGTGTTGGTATCATGTACACTTTGTATACATGAGATTATGCCTTTCGTTCACGCTGACATTGGTATTTACTTCTGGTCATATTTTAATTAATTTGTTACTAGGTACACTTTACTTATTATATTATTACATTTTTTATTTTTTTCGAAAGAAAACCAAACCTAAAATTGCAACGTGAAGAACGTGTAATTATTGTTTTCTACATTTGAGAGTATGGTTGACTTCCTTTTCATTCGAATATTATTTTTTGGCTTATATTGTCTATTTGCAGGCGTTAATGAGGTAAAACGCAAGGAATTAATAGGCTTTAATTTACCAATACTGATCTTGAAGATGCTTGATGATCAGGTAATTAAAGGAAATTTTCAAATATCCAAGGGTGCAGATTTATAAATATTGTTGAAATGCAGTGTTTAAGTTTTATAATTGGAGAAATCCGTTTTAAATTTTAGTTATCTTTTCTACATTTGAGAGTATGGTTGACTTCATTTTCATTCGCATATTTTTTTGTATTATATTGTTCATTTGCAGGCGCTAATAAAGTACAACTCAGGGAATAGATAGGCTTTAATGTACCAATACTGATCTTGAAGTTGCTTGATGATAAGGTAATTGGTGGTCATTTTCAAATATCCCAGCGTACAGCTTTATAAATAATGTCTAAATGCAGCGTTTAGACATTTTAATTAGAGAAATCAAATTTAAATTGTAATTATCTTTTCTGCATTTGAGAGTATGGTTGACATCCTTTTCATTCGCATATTATTATTTGTTGTATACTATCTGTTTGCAGGAGTTAAAGAATTACCACTAAAATTCGTAGTAAAATGCACGTTCTCATTGGTTTACAAAAGAAGATTGGCAAGAAACTTTGTTCAAAATAATGTCTTAAATTACGATAAACTATTGCTATTAAAAAATCACTGAATACGTGGGTGGTGATAACAGTTAACGGCGGAATTATGGACAGTACTTGAAGAGTTCTTATAAGAACGATATTTGTCTATTAGATGAATTACTTCCGCTACTTTATACAATTTTTAGTTTGTACTGATAACTATATATATATATATATATATATATATATATATATATATATATATATATAATGGAACTAGTGTTTGTATCAAGCTCGCAACATTGGTTTAAATAATTTTAATCACAGCGCACTCGATAATTGATTTTTTTATGTGTAGAAATCTTCAGTTCAATACCTCTGACTCAGATAGCGTGATGTCTGTTTTACAAAAGATGATTGATGGTGGCTAGTTGGAACTTTAGGTTTAAAGAAATGCAAAATAGGCTACATATAGAAGAAAGGAAAATCAAAAACAAAAGCTAGTATATGACTGAAAATTGTGCGTAGTGCGCGTCAAGGTGGTGTAGTGGGTAGAGTCAAAGACGCCGAAGTAAATGTGCTCCGTTTCGAGTCCTGTCCGCTGAAAAATTTTGCACAGTAGTTGAAGAGTTCCCAATAAGGGAAAACCTGGTCTATTGGATGAATTGCCTTTGCCGCCCTATGCAATGATTAGGTTATGATGAAAACTTCATAATTAATGGGATTAGTGTTTATATCAATCTCGCAACCTGGATTTAACTAATCTATTGCTTTGTCTCCAGGTGCAGAACCGAATTGTACAGCAAGAAATTGGATTCTGAAACCTAGATGAATCGAAATCCATAGTTAACAGTCCATCGTATTAATATAAGTACTAGTTTTAAAGCGAGATTTTGTGTACAATCCTCGAGAAAAAAGGTCTCGAATGCCACTATGCGTGTTTTCAGAATTGGAGGAATTGACCAATAGAATCGCCTTCCATGAAGTGCACTCTGTGTACTGAAATGACTTTAGCCAATATGTTTATGCAATATGTATCAGTTTTCTTAATTTGTGCGTGCAAAAATGCCGTTGATTGTCTTTTGACGTAGTGTATGTTCACTTTCATATATACATCCTCAATCTTTATATATATATATATATATATATATATATATATACATATATATATATATATATATATATATATATATATATATTTGCACGCCTTACATGTGCTTAGTTACAGTTCATGTTTATTTGTTTATTCTGTATATTTTTTCGTTCATTCATTGACGTACATGTAGGTATACCTGAAATAAATAATTAGCAAACAAATGAAAACGATGTTTCTGGCTTTATTTGAGTTATGTATCAACTTAATCGGACTAAAAATTGTGTTATTATGAGCTTATGAGTTTGACAGAAACTCATAAATCTATATAAATCTCCTGTAAATAAGACAAAAATGGCTAAAGTTGGATTTGCCAACTAATCATAATTAGAATAACTATGAATACCCTCGGCTATCGAATTGATAAACAACGCATCGGATAACTTGGATAATGTTTTGATGATTTGAGGTCTTGATCTTCGGATACGAGAAATAGTTTTTAAACAACTTTAGAAATTTACAAAGTATGCAATAGTTACTTTGAACTCCAAACATTCGTTTTTGTGTTCCCTAAATATCAAGTAATCGTGTAGTGCAAACAAATGCCCTGGGACGTTTTTCCTATATCTAAAACTACGGTTTCAATGAAAAACATATTTATTCATCAGCTATGACATGTTCTATTTTTATGATTTTCATCTGGATTAATTGAGTAATGCAAAGATTTATTCGCTCAGCTTGTTAAGTACCAAACAGAGTTCACACTTTTACCGCAAGGTGAATTAGAAAACAAGTGAAATAGCACAAGTAAATTCTGACAGGGGAAGTGATTGTTAGAGACTACTAGCTGACACGGCTTATATGATCATCAGTTGGTGGTTAAAAGAAACTTTTCAAAAAAAATTTCTAGTTCAGTGACTCCGGACAAAAAGCACCACAAACTGATCGGTATGGAAGCTAAAACAGCAGGAAATGCACAGAAAACAAAGATTGATAAGGTTAGCACTGGCGGCCTGTTCCACTGCCCTGCGCTGGCTAACTGCTTAAAACGGAAAAGCAAGAAGAGGAACGAAAATTCTGATGTTAATTTAAAGATTTTGGCAGAAAAACCGAACGGAGAGAAGCTCAATGATATAGATGGTTTAACCGAGGGTACACTGCTTAGTAGTCTAGTGGCTATGAACAGATCTACCGCAGAGGCAACTACTATCAATGCAGAAAATATCGATTTGACTAAGTCGTTAAAAAACATTGAGGGTGCACTGATATCTGAGAAGGAAGTCAAGGAAACCATTGTACCACCAGTGGCCGAAGAGCTTTGCTGCCCCGATGCAAATACGATTAACCAACACGTACTGCCAATCAGTTTGGAAAATTTAAATGAGAATGGATTGTCTAAGGAGTTGACGGAAAATGCACAAATATTACAACATATTTCATCGAAGTTTGGAAAAACTGGGTGTGAGGATCAGCAAACAGACAAAGTGACAGTTAAATTAGTACAGCAGCAAAATCAAACACAAAATCAAATTCAAACACCTGCTCATGTGCAACAGCAGAAACAAAAATCTTCAATTTTGTATATGAGGGGAAGGAATAACGATTCAGCTAATCGCGGTAGGCAGGTTAACCAGCCTTCTCAAGGAGTCAAACGGCGTTCAAAATCTCAAACAGACACTTCACTTGATAGGAATGTTCGTTACTTTGAAGTTGACTTAGACAGGATGCGCCAAGAGGCTGTAAATCTGGCTAGAAAGGCACTAGACAAGTTCAGTGTAGAAGTTGAGATTGCCTCTTATGTGAAAGATAAATTTGATGAATTGTACGGCCCGTCCTGGCAATGTGTGGCTGGCACACGTTTTGGCATGCAAGTTTCTTTTTGAAAACTATTTTCTGTTTGCTTCTTTTAAGATCTATAAAATTGGTTATGGTATGCTGGTAAATCCATTTACCCGATTACTGCGGATCAAATGACAATGCGTGCACAATGCATCGAAAATCAGATACGCGGATCACATCTATAATATGTCTGCATATATAGAAATCTGCATATCTTACATTACATAACTTACATGTGAATTTTGGTTTGATCCTATTTCGTCGATTTTCTGTTATACTCTCATGATCATCATGAAAGGTCAAAACACGTCAGTAAGTGTGATTAATAGTTATTTTGATATTTAGTGCGATTGACAATATTAAATACAGTAGTGACTACTGCTTTAACAGTCACGTGGTTAAAGCAATAGAATACATAAATTCACCTCACAGATTTGAGGCTCAGTGACTGTTCTGTTGAGTTTCTAGATTAGGATCAAATCATGGCAAGCAAGATAGTTTGTTTCAGATTGATGTAACTCAAAAAATGTAAAAGTACAATGCAGAATGTGATGAGTATATGGTCTAATCAAATACTGCTCCAGTCCTTGAAATAAAAGTTCAGCAACTAGATAGGACGGGGAATAACATTGAGGAGCGGTCGGATTCCATTGTTTGGCTAGTAACAGGCAAACAGTTACATTCCAAATTACAAGGTTTTGATTATTTAAATCAAGGTTGTGGTCTTGATATAAGCACCTGTTCTATAATGTGCATACATTTGTCAGTATAAACTAAGCATTGCATAACACAGAAAGGCAATTCGTGAAGTTGACCGGCTTTGTTATTATTGGAAACTCTTCAAGTACTTTAAGAATTTGCCGCGGACAAGGCTCAAACATGGACATGGTTGCTTCAGAACGTATTGCTCTAACCAATGAGCCACCTTTACGCATACTACACACATTTTTAGTTAAATATTAACTAACGTTTCTTTAGTAGCCTTTCCTTAAGGTGGAGCCTATATAGCGTACCTTCAGACATAAAGCTCCAGTTAACCGTTACAAATCTGTCATTATAGTACGTGAGCAGTACCCCATAAAGAGAAAACCTGTTTACTCTATGCATTGCCTTTTTTACACTATAGGATGCTTAGCTAATAATGACAAATGTGTGTACATACTGGGACAGGTGTTTATATCAAGATCGAAACTTTGATTTAAATAATTGATATGACCGCCCGCGCAACCAAAGTTCTTTTATTTACATTAATATTTATCCTAGATAATTACATGATGTAAATTATCGGCAAGTCAATGTCCCGTTCACATCATTGAAATACACGTTTTCTTTCCATTGATCCTTAAGATGCACTCTCTATTTAAGATTTCTTGTCAATGTTTCGGCACTTGACCTATAGTCACTATGGCAATTAATAAAATAAATAAAATTTCAAACACAAATTTAAACAATTCTTTAAACAGTTAGATATTGTTTGCTATGGAGGACTAATATATATGTATTCGTTTATTAGGGGTTGCGAACCTAGTTAAAAATTAGTTCAAATATGATCAGAAATCAAAAACAAAGTCAACATGAACTGAAAGTACAATATCATACGCACATTCATTTCGTGCGTACTGGCGTTTCATCTGTAGGAGCCGGTATTACATCCTATAGCCACCACATATTCAAGTGTGGAATATGAAACAAGTGAATGATACAATCTCCGACATGAACGTTTAAACCTGAAGTAGTAGAGATAACATCCTATAAAGTCTTCGACCATGCGAGTTCACAGCCAACTCACTATATGTATTATATAACGAGCTTGTATAGAGTACAAACATTATGTTTATGACATTATGTTTGTTTTGTCAGTACCTGATACCAACACTATGCTTGCCGAGTCTGAACATGATTCCAAAGCAATGAATTTCAAGATAAGCTAAACTTTACCAAAATTGAGAATTACAACTAATTCTAAACAACTGTTACTCCAGTAAATCCATACACTCTGGCCATGATCGATATCAGTTGTCACTTTTCGCGGTAATTATGACATCATTCAATTAGATATATAACAGTTAGATTATGTTTATCCGATAGACTAATATATATTAAATTGTGTATTAGGCGTTGTCATCTAGTAACAAATTAATTCAAATATGACCAGAAGGATAAACAAATCAGTAGGATGACGGGGAATTGCTTCTTCTTACAGTCAACTCATTAGCAAATGTTGCTATGCAAGCACCTGAATATCGAATAACTCTTTTTATTTACTGCTAATGCTTCGGAATTTACGATTGGTGACATATTGCAACAAAAAACCAATCGAGTTTGGATGTCAATAAATTATTACCATGAAATTATTCAATTGCATATACAACATTTCGCTACTGTTCGTTTCTGATAACTAATATATACTCAATTTGGTATTAGGTGTTGCGCACCTAGTAACAATTTATATAAAATATTACCAGGAGGATAGACCAAAGACAGCTTGAATGGAATATATAATCTCATGTGCACACATTTGCTTACTACTGCAGGTTTACATATTCGTAAGGGAGATTGTACCGTCCAATAATCCCACGTTCCTCACGCAAATATAAGGTTGATATAGGGCGTAATACCGGCTCTTACTGATGAGTCGTTACTAAGTACGAAAAAATGTGCTCATGAGGTTATGCCTTCCGTTCATGCTGACTTTGCTTTAGCATTCTGGTCATATTTGAGCTAATTTGTTACTAGGTGCGCTTCACCTAATACAAAAATTTTGAAAATTGGGGTATTCTGGCCTCAAACTGATCTTTTCGGATCTATTTTAAATCAATCCTAATCACAGCTATTAACGAAAATACTCTAAGGCATGGATACGACTAAATATGAGGCCTACAGTAACTTTTTTATCAGCACGCTCATTAGAACACACAGATACACAA
>JAQBSW010001211.1:0-144519 GCA_029291075.1 Eudiplozoon nipponicum | reverse complement strand
TATATGTGTGTGGCGAAAACTACAAACAGCTAATATTCGTGACTGCATAGAAATTGTGCAGCCGACATTTCCAGTCAAGTTTAATGTATGCAAGACTACTAGAGGTGAGAGCCGCATATTTAATTTTGTTTTCCATATAAATGCAATGCGGTTTGATCCTCGCTAGTCAGTTTGCCGTCGTACTCTGTTGATGATTAAAGAAGGTTGAAACGAGTCAGCGCGTTGTGCCTGGCGTTAGTTTTGTTATGTTGTTCGCTGACTGGTTAAATACAATTGGATTGGTTTTACTTCAATCACATTGATATAGTAGCTAGTGGAAAATTGGATTCGAAGTATAGTAGCACGCTCATAAAATGATATACATTTGCCCCCCAGTGTGTATGTTTTGTTTTAAGTTCAGAAATATTGTAAATAATTAAGAATTGTAATCGATGTCCGTCACTCCATAAAATATTAAATTTCTAATTTTCTATGTCATTTAATAAGAAGACATTCCTATTTTATTCAAAACATTGATGATTTTGTAAAAATTTATATACCTTTACAAAGATACTAACTCTGGAATTCTTCGAAATTTCATATCATATAATTCCTATCTTATCAAAATATTTATTTTCATATCATTAAACATACGATGCCTTAGATTGACAGATATAAATCTTAGGAAGTTGAAATTATGCAGACCATGTGATATATTTATGGAAAATGGTTACCTTCTGAATTTAATAAAAGCAACAAAGATGAATGACGTCAGAAAATGTTTTCCTAGTTATAAATACCTAAATGCCGCTAGAGCGAAGGAAGATCGTAGGATCAAGGTACACTCGGACTCCAAATTAAGTCTGAAATTATAACCAATAGTCGTAATAAAACAATTTAAGAATTGTTTTAATACGGAACATTTCTCTGTTCAATAGTCCTCAAAAATAAAGAAAAACATGGAACCTTTTGAAAAATTCGCGGTGTATGAAATTAAATGCAATGTCTATAGTTCTAATATATTCCTTGAAAGAATTGGGTTTTGCGTAGTGCCGTAACTGTTTGAGCTAATAAGACAGTTGACGTTTGCGGGACAATTTTAAGCACTCGAAGATCGGTAAAATATTTGATTTTTTTATTTCCAGTTGCGCAGCTTTATTTTGCAATTGATTTATGGGTTATCATTTATTCCGTCAATCTGAAGCCGTCCTAACCAGCTTGTCCAGAGTTTCGGAAAATCGAGGTTCAATAATATTTCCAAAAAATGGTGTACGTACGGCTTCAGTGCGACGGGACCCTTGAAAATCAAAAAACAAGCTATGCACCTGGAAATGTATAAGAATAAATAATTTACAGACCTACGACTGCTATCAATTGTCCCGCAATTGTCAATTGTGGTATCACCTCGATGACAATAAAGTCTCAGATATGTTGCTGAAACTCTGCGTCCGGTTAAGGTAAGAAGAAAACATAAAATTTCCTGTAGATATGGACATGTTACAAGATTTTATCTTGTCCCTCATGCAGTGCGGACTGGACACAATATTGCATGCAGATGCATGGCGATATGTAATCGTAACAAAGCGACGAAATTAATTATAACATCAATTGTGTTTAAATCATGAGATGATATTATGAAAAATAACAGTTGGTATAAAATCGTTCGTTTCGATTTGGAACACAGAATTAGCTAATTGTTGGCAAAAATGAATTCAAAAATCAGAATCCGAATCTGGCTCTAGTAAAAGATGAGGAATAACGGATTAAGACGGGCTTATCAGTGGCTTTATTGGATCATTCCTGATTAATCAATTATAGGGGGAAATTTTTTTTAAAATTTCATGATTTAATTTTTCATTTATTGTTTAGGATTCTTATTGAATTGAGCTTTCAAATTTTTCTCATATTGCTTAATCTTTCAAGAATTAATTTTAATAATTTTCTTGTCTGAACATCACATTTCGAATTTAATATCTTAATTAAGCGTCTTATTTTCCTTAATTTGATCAATTACCCGAATAGAATTATTTTGTCTCCCTCCCACCCATCTATTAGAAACAGTTGTATTACATCATTTCAAATGTTTAGAAGAAAACAAATTGTTTGATTGTTGAAAGGGGTAAATTAACACCTGTTGACAGCAGTTACACATAATTTAATGTACACGTGTGTTGAATATATTCAAATAATAATATTAGAATTGTAAATAACCGCACACATACACATGTGTTAAGTGCGTCTATCCAATGATTTGACAACTGCTGTTAGTAGACAAGGAAGTCCAACGTAAAACTCGAGTGGTTTGAGTGAAATTTCATACGTGCATGGTTCTAATTTTTATCCTTTACATTGTCATGCGGTTATTAAGGGTGTATCTCATTTGTTGATTATCCTACTCAATAATGTGAGGGCGACCTCATTTACTGCATTTCACATTATGAGTATAAATATGCTAGAATAACCCCTCAAAAGCGTAGACAGCCACTGTAGTTTCACTAAGTTGGATGCAAACATACACATGCGACGCGTACCTACCTAGTAAAAAGCCAATCAGAAAGATTCACGATATGACTGAAGGCAATATCAAACTTGCCTAATTAGGTTGTTTTAAATAATATACTGTGGATCGAAGAAGGATAACGCAACTGGCGTCTAAAACACTTCTAATAAACAAAGAAATTCGAGCTCAGCCCGTGTTAGTCACAAAAAAATCGGGTAACGTTGAAAAATCCAGTTTCTTAATTTTTACATTCCTTTGTTTGGTAAGGATTATGATGCACTAGGCAAATTATTGACAATGCTAATATTATTAATATTTTGCCGCAGAACATTATTATTTCACCTAATGTAATAATGGAAAATGTTATATCTGGTGCGTAAATATGCATGAAATTCGGATTAAAATATAAAATAAAACAACAATTATTTCTCTACTAATCACAAATGTTTTTTGCTAACGTTTTCTCCATTTTGAACCTAAATCGCAAAAATAAATTACATTTCCAAAATTTAACATATTTGCATCTCATTATTTTTGGCTCTTTTGCCTATGTTTAATTGGAATAATTATACACTTTAATAATTTAACACGCATATTGAATTTTAAACTGACTTCAACGTTTCTGTTTAATTATATAAATGTTAATTTCAATACCACTTCCCCCATGTAGTGTGGTGTCTGTTCAGTAATGACAGATTTGGGATGGTTATTTGGAACTTTTGGTCTAAATGGATGCCATATGAGTTCCACCTAAAGGAAAAATACATAACCACGGCAACATTGGTTAGTATATAACTGAAAGTGTGTAGTGTAATGTGCGGCAAGATAGCTCAGTGGTTAGAGCACCAGATTCCGAAGCAGACGTGCCCAGGTTCGTATCCTGTCCGCGGCAAATTCTGGTTAGTACTTGATGAGTTCCCAATAAGGACGAAACCGGTCTACTGGATGAATTGCCTTTTCTACACTATACAATTCTTAGTTTATACTGACATATGTAAGTAATTAATAGGTCAGGTGTTTATATCAATACCGCAACCTTGATTATAATAATTGTTATCACCACCCGCGCAACCAATGTTCGTTTAATAATATAAATGTTGATTTCAATACCACTTCCTCATGTAATGTGGTGTCTGTTCAGTAATGACAGATTGGGCATGGTTAGTTGGAACTTTGGGTCTAAATGGATGCCATATGAGCTCCACCCAAAGGAAAAATTGACTAACCAAGTTACATTAGTTAGTATATAACTGAAAATTGTGTGTAGTGTAGTGTGCGGCAGGATAGCTCAGTGGTTAGAGCACCAGATTCCGAAGCAGACGTGCCCAGGTTCGAATCCTCTCCGCGGCAAATTCTGGCTAGTACATTTTGAGTTCCCAATAAGGACGAAACCGGTCTACTGGATAAATTGCCTTCTCTACACTATACAATTCTTAGTTTATACCGACATATATAGGTAATTAATGGGCCAGGTGCTTATATCAAGACCGCAACCTTGATTATAATACTTATTAAAAAATTTGCTCAGTTTGTGACCAAATTGTGATAGATGTCAGTGCAATGAAAAACGAGCTTAACTTCAATGGAAGATTAATCGGCTCTTGTGAGATGGATTTAAAAATGCGTTATTGAAATGAAAAAAATCTTCCTGATTTTTTATGATATGTTGTTTGCGTCGAAGTCTTTTTTTCACATGGTATTTATAACAAATCTTGTGTTAAATACCAAATAAACGACATTTATCATTTCATCAGATTTAAAACATATACATCTCTCTTCTGATTATTTGCGCGTTGTGATGCAAATTAAAACAACCTTCAGTTAAAAGTGCAGAATTTTTTCTAACTCAGTGACACAATGCGACGGTCATTGTATTCATGGATATAATAGCGGTATGCCTTAACACGTTTTTGGTAGTATAATTTCATCACTAAGCATTAAATATCTTGAGCAAAGGTTAAACGAAAGGAATTACGACAGGATAGAATAGAAAAGAATAGAATAGAATATCTTTATTTGGATTCAAACCACACATGTTCCATCAAATAATAATATTGGAAAATGTATAATATAAAAAATATATCACATCACAGAAATATGTGCAATTAGTCTCGTGTAGATAAGTAAATCTCAATAGTTATGCTGTAAAATATATCAACATTAGAAAGTTAGGTTGTAAAGAGTAATAGATTCATAATCAAAAATAGGAAAAATTAGGGTATAATTCGAATGCAAAAAAATGAGAATCATGACTAGCAATTGATTGTATGTATTGTTGACTAACCAATTTTAATAATACAAAACTTGGAGATAAAATCTCAAGAAGTTATGTTGCTGATAACAATTATCCTTGTCTTTTATTCAACCATGAGAAAGTATTATCATAATCAAAATTAAAAAATCAGCAGGATTGTAGACGTTTTCTAGTTAAGTCGATAAAAATTTAAAAGACATCTTAGATGAAGGAATTTCTCTAAGCCCCTTTGGCAATTGATTGTAAATTTTGTAAATTTTCGAAAAAAAGAATGTAATAAAGATGTTAAATTATGACAGCTTTCAATCGATTTAAAAAAAAAGTTTATAAAATATGAGTCACGCATTGTTCAATTTTTGCATTTTAAATGAGAAATTTCCACGAAAATTAGACAATACCACTATACTTATCTGAACCACTCACAAAGTGCAGCCAGGCGATATTCCTTTTTCACTTTCTGATAAGTTTCTATCTAGCGTATTAATGAAGCACTGATGAAGTCTTATTAACGTTGATCAAAAATACTTGTATATCATAAAGTTACTCTTGAAAGCGGATTTGCAGCTATGGAGGAAGATAAATCCTCCGCCAAATGTAAAATAACATTGACTGATAAATTTAATCCACCATGGCTGATTGTAACGAATTTTGTTTAAAAAGAATTTTTTCTTTTTATTTTCCAGGACATTCGTTGTTTAAATACTTGACTTTGAACTGTGCGCCATTTTCAGTTTTCGAGTGTCTCGCACCTCGACTGGTCTTAACATCTTTTGGTCTGCTGCATTTTTAACATTTTTTCTCTAGTAAAACGGATACATATTAAAAATACATTTCTGCTATAATTGACTTTTATTCTGTTAGTGAAGCACACATAGAAGGGACCTTCGGGAACAGGTAATTTGATAATTCTGTTGTTCACGTATATCTCCTTCCAGATTATTTGTTCGGGAAGTTAAGCAAGACAACTTTCGCATTCCGATTGCCTAAGATTAAGTGTCGATTTAATTATTAAACTAACCAGACATGGAAACCGATATTAAATTTTAGGACACAAGTAGGTTGGTACAGGATATTGCGGATTGGAATCTAGCAAATGCGAATGGAAATATAAGCATATCAGACTCTACTGTAAATTTTAGGACTTCAAGCGATCTGGCATCTATGGGGCTCTCAGACACGAATAGGTTAGGGGCCTCTTCACAGCAATCAAGATTAATCTACTGGATTTTTTTCAAATCTGAGATTATTCATGCAATCTGCCTACTTTGTGTCGTTATGTCAAGTCTGCGTACTCCGAGAAAGGGAATCATTTCCCGAAATATCGGCGTTACTATAAAATTAATAGGTTTGGTGAAATTCAGCGATGCAATAATCAATCACAGAATTTGCGATAGACTAAAACTCCAATTTATGAAATATTGCGTAATATGTTGCACAACTTCCGCCATCGGGCACACGCCGTCTTTAAGCCCTCCATGGTTGTCGTCTGCAATTGACAATAAGCTGACAAAAGAGGGTCAAACCAAAAATCAAAATCACAAATGCGTATCAACCCATTAGTAGTCTCGAAAAAAATGTACTATGCTGGAAATTTCTGCTGCACAGTTTCTAGACGGCAAGGTAATAAGATAATTTGCAGCCCTCACCAAACTCGTATACAATCAAGCTAACATAGGTTGCGTAGGCGGTATTAACATTTGCTTAAATCAAGGTTGCTATCTTGATGAAATCACCAGTCCCATTATATACATATATTTGTCAGTAAATACTGGGCACTGTATAAGGTAAAAAAGGCAATTAATCTTAACCCTGCTTGTAGGGTAGCTTATTGGTTTGAACGATAGATTCCGATGCAGACGTGACCAGGTTGGCTCCCTGTCCGCGGCAAATTCTGGGCAGTGCGTGAATTATTCTCAATAAGGACAAAACTGGTCAACTAGATGAATTGCCTTTTCTTAATTGTACAATGCTTAGTTTATGCTGACAAATTTATGTAGAAAATGGGACTGGTGTTTACATCAATTTCGTAACCTTGATTTAAATAAATAAATAAATAAACACGTATACGCTTTTAAATTAGGAAATCAATAACTGTGCGGGTATTGAGAACAATTCATTAAATCAAATTTGCGGAAAAAGGATGAAGGTCAATCCAAATTTATTTCTTCATTCTTCCAACACAGTATTTTTTTAAGCCAGCAGTTGGATCTGGTAGTGCTTCAGATGTTGCGTCGCAGAATCTGGGCAAACGTAACCCAACCCAGTTTTTGGATCATGCTGTTTTCAATATAGACCATCTCTAATTAACTGTAAGTTATAAGACGTATTTACATGTATTATTATGCATAATAACTCAACTTCAGAGGCGACACCTTTTTGGCGTAGAATATCGATACGCACAAGTATGCGCTATTGATGGGTGTTTTGATTCCTTTTTTAGTCTACGTATATAAAACGAGATTAGATTTTATATTTAGTCAAAAAGCATTAATTGGAATAAATGTTACCATCACTCACGCAATAAGTGATTGTTTAATTGCACAACATATGGATGTTTAACAAAGCTGTAAATTATTTTTTTCGTGACCTTCTAGAAATGCGCAGTCAGCAATTCCAGTCAAGAACAACACACGCAAAACTAAAAGGTTTGGAGTCCACATCCCTGAGTTTTGATAACATCTGCACGCCATGAGCTTTGTTCTCGCTCGTCTGTTTACTATCTCGTTCTGTGCAGAACTGCGTAAAGTTAAACGCGTTAGATTATGTGAATGATTGTATTAATTCGACAATGAAAGACTAGCTAATAATACTTGTATTAGTGAAAATCTTAAATTCGGCGAATTATAATATACTAAAATGAATTTTGAAAATTCAGTTTTATTAAAGATGGCTAATTATGAAGACAATTTATTGAGTGAACATTTTTGTTTTGTATTTCCGATTCTGCCACGTCAATAATGATAAACTGTTTGATAAAACAAATATATTAATCATTAACAGTGTAGGGTGAAAGTCTAAATTTTACGAGTTTGGGGTTTAGCCAAATTCAGGAAAGTTTATTAAAATCAATGTTTCTGAAAACTGTTCGATCACAATTTACACCTGAATCTAAAAGAAGGATGCTCATCCGGAATCACATTTCCTTCAGCATAATTGATTATTTAAGGTTGGCTAACATTGACCTGCATAAATAATTTTAAAAATTTGTAATTTTAAACTTTATTTGCCTAAAAAGCGTCTCTGTAAAACATGCTTCGTTGATTTATATTATATACCATACATTCTTTCCACGTTCTGGGCTTTATTGTTGAAATCATAAATGTAACTATTAATTTCTACGGCATTGATATTATAAAGATTTTGTAGTCTTTCTGTTCAGCAATTTGCTAAATATTCTAAATGAGTGAATAAGGTTTTTGCTTGCGAAATAATTTGTGACATCGAGATTCCATAAAATGGATCTTGTTGTTGTCATTCTTGCAACTTGTCAATAGACATTCACGTGGCGACATTTCATTAATTATTGAATCTATTTAAAACTCAGGCATATGGACGTGTAAAATTAATAACATTTCTCGCTTTTACCCAGTTTCAGACTGACGAAGATTGTTTCGTTCATATTTTTATGTTAAACTAGCAAGCTAGATTCCAGATTTTTAGAATATATATTAGCTTTTTTAAAATCATTGGACGCGTATGTCTGGTAGCTGGTTAACGAAGCCAATCAAATTATTAGAAGTGATTCTTACAGAACAAAAACTACAGCTAATTTAAAACAGAAATTAATTTTTTTACGATAGGGTGCTGTTTTAATTGGCTAACTATTATTTGAAGTCTATAGCATTATATGTAGTCTTATCAGAAACAACACAGTTCAGAAGAGAATTTAAAAAAATTTCTGTTATTTATATATAGTTACTAAGTTTAGGCTTGATCTAAAAGCAGCCAATTACTGGGTGATTACAGCGATTGATTAATTGTGTTTCGAAGAAATTGATTTCATTTGATAGAATAAGCAAATGTTTACATCTTTACACATAAAGAATGTTGCAAATGTCATAGCGTTGGAGTGTTTCTCTAAAGTATATTTAGTGAAATAGTTTTCTCTTAGGCAACAACTTTATTCGTTTACTTGTTTATCCGGAAAATTCATTGATTTATTGTAAAAGCCGAAAAAAATTAAATAATTACTATAATCAAGATTGCGATCTTGATATAAGCACCTGACCCATTAATTACTTAGATATGTCAGTACAAACTAGAGAATTGTATTGTGTAGAAAAAGCAATTCATCCAGTAGACCCGTTTCGTCCTTATTGAGAACTCATCACGTACTGACCAGAATTTGCCACGGACAGGGCTAGAACCTGGGCACGTCTGCTTCGGAATCTTGTGCTCTAACCACTAAGCCACCCTACGTACCAACCAGTGTTCGTTTAAGAATTTAACTAGGTTTCATATTAAAAATGAAACTATAGTAGAATCTTAAAAAATCACCAGATTCAACTGTACGCTTGTGATTCTAAGCACAATTTTTTGGATTAGAACTTTGCAACATAATTTAAACCATTGATTTTTTTCTGTACATTTCAGCATTAAAAATATCCATTCGAAAGAAATTTTTTTTCAACTTTTTTGGGAATTGCGCGTCAAATCTGTTTACTTATGAGAAAAGTAAGTGTTGGCTACCGATTTCTACAAAACTAGGCAGAGCAATCGCAAACATTCAGGACCGAGTCCATGGTTCACGTTCAATTTATATCGGGCTTGTACAAACGACTGTCCAAATTTTAAAGTAAAAGACTTTTATAAACAAATTTTTACAAAAAATATAATGTTGTAAAATTAAACTGTGCAGTCTACAAACTTAAATATGAATTATAGAGCTAATATATTTCTTATATTATACACAATTTATAACATGTCTGAATAATGTATTTAAAATCATCTTCCAAATGGCTTAAGCGTATAACTGGATAGGAAAAATTGAAATGATACAGATTTAGGTAAGTAGATGACTTGTCACTCAACGAAGGATATGTTGAAGCGTGAATCGTCAGAAAAAAAATTGTGTTCTATTTTTTCATTTTAACCAAAATAAAGGCACTGTCAGTGAACTATGGTAGATTTATTTCCTAACTCACCTGTTTACCATAATGAATGGAGCTATTGATCGTATGCCTCATACTTCATTCAATCATTGCTTGAACATTGATACAATTTCAAAATTGGCAGAGTAGGCGTATTGGGCAATATGTCGATGGGCTTCAGGACCGAGAGTGAAGGTTAATCCTGTGACACAAAAAATGGTAGCAAATAAATTTATCCACAAATAGGTGTTTTTTTTACTTAAATACAAGAGAAATATTAGATCTTTAACGACGAATTGAAAACTAAGTTTCCAACAATTGGCGAATAGTTTTATTACCTTTTCCTTGTGGTGAAGCATAAGGTGTTTTCATCCACTGTCCACCTGATTATTCCCGATATTTCGACGTCCTATTTATGAAGTTTTTTCAATGGAAAGCACATCACACTAAAATATTAAAAAGCAATATGTCAAGCGGAAAATATTGGTTTAAAATTTTCAATTTATACTTATTGTTAGATCTCTTAAGCACAACTGGTTTGGTATGTCAAATTGATTTGTGCATATGTCTGCATGTATACACTCATGAAAACGAAATTATAAAGATTTAATAATATATACTGACGACTCACTAGAGAAGCGCACACCATGATTGTATGTATGTGTTCCCGTTTGTTTTGGGTGTTTGCTTACGACTGAGAAAAAACCATTTACATAAAATAAGGCCACGAGTATCACTCATTAAAGTGAAGTTAACATGATAAATGTCATTTCCTATTTACACACGTCCGACCCATTTTTACAGTTACTTTCATAAATGAAGTAATTACGAGTGGCAACCCGATGAGGAGAGGGCAAGATACTGTAAATACCTGCGTGCAAAATTTTCACAGAAAAGAATTAAGAATTAGGAAAATTAAATTAGACAAGCTTAAAGTTTTTTAATAGGATAGAAAGTTAAAATTAAAATAAAACAGGGGTAAAAAAGAAATTTGAAAATTTCCTGCTATAGAAAGGTAGTGGTTATAGTGCAAAGAAAAGTTGCCTTTTTTCCCTCGTACAAGCGTGCATGTTTGGTAAAAGGCGCTACACTATCAACAGAACCTAAGATAATAGGTAAAATAAGATAAAAAGTAATCAAGAATGAAATTTTTAGAATTAATAGCAGTGTGATATGTTTTAAAGCAAACAAGGGAGGAGCGACGGTTCTGATCAATCAATCTGATTATAATGATACAATATTTGGAAAACTAGACAATATAGAGGTATACGCTAAAAGTCATAAAGATCAGACTGATACGTTTCATGGAAAAGCTAAATTATTGGTCAATAACATGATTGCTACGAGAGAATTAGATCAAGTGCATGGTAACTCTCTCTTACAAAGAGATTCAGTTGGGCACAGAGTGTATGGTTTAGAAAAGAAACATAAACAATGCAACCCTTTGAGAATTAATGTAAATGTCCAACACTCCCCCAACATCTAAAATGTATAAGTTTCTATGTCATAGAATAAGGAAATATTCGTACTTCTTAGACCATACATTGATGAATTTAGACCATTTGGTTGAGTTGGTCGATAAATGTGAGATAAATGAAAATGATATATTGGCGAGTTTATATGTGGCGTCAATGTACATCAATATACCAGTACTCAAAGCACTAGATTATTTTCAGCGTTTCCTGGTTGATCATCCAGTTATATTTGAAGGAAGTATAATGACGATGAGATATCTAATGGAGATGATGAACATATGTATGTCCTCCACTTATTTTAAATTTGGGTATGAATTTTATAAGCAGATTAGTGGTGTTCCAATTGAACAACCACTGACGGTTCCAATAGCTAATATCGTCATGCGTTACATGGAGATAAACCTCTTAGATATAACAACACTAAATCCAAAATTGTATGTGCGATATATGGATGATATATAAGTTATTTAAAATGACGGGTAAGATCAACTAATAAATTTCTTAGACTTAGCAAATTGGGTAAGCGAACTGAAATTTACGATTGAAAATGAATCATGTACCAAATTACAATTTCTAGACGTCCAGGTAGTTAGAAATGGTACAAATTAGAACGGAATATTTATAGGAAGGATACTTACTCAGGTATCCTTCTTAATTGCAATTCAAATAGTCCAAATAACTGGTATCTTAAAATAGATGACAAATAGAAACTTAAGATTACCAGATAAAAAACTTAGGGAGATTGAATTAAGTAGACTGTGAGAAATGTTCAGTGCTAATGAGCATCGTATAAATGATTGATACGTCTAATCCATACCACTCGAATCAACATAGTTATGGTTCAACCGATGAGCTCATCAGTACGATCATCATTTATATTAGCAATTTTAGATTCGTATTTATCTTGAAGGTCTCATTATTAAGCTGCTTGAAAATAATTTATTAAATGTTCGCAAATCACATAATCAAACGACGAATACGGTCACTATTGAACAGGAATCAACTTCAAAATCAACAGGCAATTGATTTGACTTCATTGTTTCAAATCGAAAAGTGATTTTACCAATTCCTCGAAAGTCAAGTCAATATATAGCAAGTATATTATGATATATATATATAGCAAGAGTGGCATATATATGCATATGCATATATATGATTTAATATTAACCAGTATTTTCATCATTCTACAATACATTACGCCGACTAAAAACAAAATAATAAAGTGTGTAATATTTCGTTAAAACCATTTCATTTGCACATAGGAACAGCTAATCTGATGACATAATTTCTTTAAATGAAGTTTGCGAGATTAAACACCAGTCATATTGTATTTAACCAGTTATCCGACAACATAGCAGAACTACCGCCAGTCGCATGCAATGACGCGTTTCGACCTTTCAAGTTCATGACTGCATAGAAATTGTGCAGCCAACATTTCCAGTCAAGTTCAATGTGTGCGAGACTACTGGAGGTGGGAGCCGCATATCTGAATTTGCTTTTCATATATGTGCAACGCCGTTTGATCCTCGCAAGACAGTTTACCGTCGTACTCTTATGATGATCGTGAAAAGTCGAAAGGCGTCAGTGCGTGCGGCTGGCTGTAGTTCTGTTATATTGTCCGACGACTGGTTAAATACAAGGGGATTGGTGCTTACTTTAAGCTCGCAAACTTGATTTAATGAATTGTTACCACCACCCGCGCAATCCATTATTGCTTAATTGTAGCTGCGATAGTTTTACTATATAAGTTTATGTGACGTAAGTGTGTGCGTGTCAGGTAAATATAACGACAAACTCTTGCACGTAAATTTCAGTGACTCAACCGTGTACGCGTTTTAATTTACGATTTGCACGCATCGAACTATTGTTCAAATTTAATTTAATGCGTAACGACGTAATAAACTTTGATGTAAGTAGATTTGGAGAGGGCAAAATTATACAAATGCACCATTAGGAAAATCATGCCAGGGTAAATTGTCGAAAAGTTGAAAGAATCTTAAGCATAGTTTAGACATGAATTTAAATTAAATGCAGGTCAAACACTAACATTAAGTAACTCTACGTTACGACAGGGTGATCAAACGTTGTGTAAGCAAATGTGATAATTTAAATGAAGTGCATTAATAAGAGTTAAACATAATTTTGGCCTTGTGTTAAAAATATAATAAGATAGCGAGACAGAAAACAAGAAAGTTTAAGGGACAATTTTGTAAAGAATCCTAAATCCGTTTATTAGGTAGTAAATTTATAAAGCTACATTATCAAATTTTAATTCAATAATAACATTTTTACTGGCGTTAGATTAAAATTCAGATTTGTGTAAATGGTGGTTTATAACATAATTCAGTGCTTTGTTCCAAACATTTATTCAATTATATTGTAATCTTTTGCTTTAATTTTGGTAGGCTCCCTGATCAATTCCATTTTTCTGCTACGATCGCATATGATTGAACGGCTATATCTGCTCCAGTTTATTCAATATCTGGTTTCCATCCAATGATGTACACTATCAGATCCCATTAAATGAACATACTTAAATGTAGATATGTGTTCTCCTCTTATTACCTTGATTAGGCGCATAGATTCGCCTACAAACATGAGATTGTAATCTGCTTGAGACTTCAAACCATCTTGATGTGCCGAAGTTTCCAATTTGCCTTTTGAAACTTCCTAAATCTTGATGAAAATCGAAAACTTCAAGACGAAAGGAGCGTATGTAATCCTACGAAATGATTGTAATACCATATTTGTTGTTCAAATTTTGCGGCCAAAATAAGGAAATTCATGTGAAAATTGAGGCGATTAATTCGGATGGTAATAGACGCATAACGCTATCCAGTTTTTCCTTAGTTATTAGCAGTTATGGACTTACAAACATACGAGACATTTAAATACTGTTTGTTGTGGAGAACTAATATATATGTAAGTATGTATTAGGTGTTGTGAACCTAGTAAGAAATTAGTTCAGTTGTGACCATAAACATAAACCAAAGGCAGCATGACGGGGAAAGTATAATCTCATGCACATTCCTTTCGTGCTTACTGGTGACTCATCAGTAGGAGCCGGTATTACCTCCTTTAACCACTATATATTTGGGTGAGTATTGTGGGATAATAGGACGGTAAAATCACCTAGACGAATGTGTAAACCTATAGAAGTCAGAATTACAACTATTTCTGAACACCTGTTATTCCAGTAAATCCATACACTCTGGTCTTGATCGATTGTACCGTCCTATTATCCCACATTCCTCACCCAAATATATAGTGGTTAAAGGGCGTAATACCGGCTCCTACTGATGAGACGCCAGTAAGCACGAAACGAATGTGCATGAGATTATACTTTCCGTTCATGCTGTCTTTGGTTTAACCTTCTGGTCACAACTGTACTAATTTGTTACTAGGTTTGCAACACCTAATACATACTTGCATATATATTAGTTCTCAGCAACAAATAGTATTTAACTGTAATATATTGAATTGAATGATGTCATGCTTACCGCGAAATGTGATAACCGATATCGATTCAGGCCAGAATGTATGGACTTACTGAAGTAACAGGTTTTCAGAAATAGTTGTAAATTCTCAATTTGGGTGTACTATAGCATACGTAGTAGCCATCATGTTAGTACTATGTACGGACTTGGAAACCATAATTAGTACCATGTACGTTTAGGTACAATAATAGCAGATATCAGTTACTAACACAGCTAGTAGTGTTAGTATCCTTTACAGACTCGGTATATATTATGGCAATTGAGTTGGCTGGAAGTGCATTTTTCAGACTTTAAAATGATGACTTCACTACATAGGTTTACATATTCGTCTGGGGAATTGAACCGATCCCTATCATCCCATTCCTCACCCAAATAAATAGTGGTTAAGGGGCGTAATACCAGCTCCTACTGACAGTGCTTGCCAAGCTCTGAAACAGGTACATGAGATTGTACATCCGAGACACAGGCTTAACTAATTGGAAAATGTTCTCCTTTTAATTTGTTAAATGTTTGTGAGCTTTGGTAAGTAAACACCAATCCCATTGCAAAAATTTAACCACGTTCTAACAACATAACAAAACTACCACCAGCCGCAACGCACTGACGCGTTTCGACCTTCCTTGATCATCATCAGAGTACGACGGCAAACTGACTATCGAGGATCAAACCGCATTGAATATATATGGAAATCAAATTTAGATATGCGGCTCTCACCTCTAGCAGTCTCGCATACATTGAACTTGACTGGAAATGTCGGCTGCACAATTTCTATGCAGTCACGAACATTAACTGTTTGTAGCTTTCGCCACATATACATATATAGGCAATACAATTTAATAATAATTGTTTTCGCGTGTGGTGGTAACAATTCTTAATATATTACAGTTAAATACTGTTTTGTTGCGAAGAACTTAACCATATATGCAAGTATGTATTAGGTTTGCGAACCTAGTAACAAATTAGTTCAGTTGTGACAGAAGGATAAACCAAAGGCAGCATGAATGGAAAGTATAATCTCATGCACATTCGTTTCGTGCTTACTGGCGACTCATCAGTAGGAGCCAATTATTACATCCCTTCAACCACTATATATTTGGTAGAAGAATGTGGAATAATGGTAGCAAAAATTATTTAATTTAAAATTAGCCATTTACCCTATATATATGTATATGTGGCGAAAGCTACAAACAGTTAATGTTCGTGACTGCATTGAAATTGTGCAGCGGACATTTCCAGTCAAGTTCAATGTATGCGAGACCGCTAGAGGTGAGAGCCGCATATCTCAATTTGATTTCCATATATATTCAATGCGGTTTGATCCTCGATAGTCAGTTTGCCGTCGTACTCTGATAATGATCGAGGAAGGTCGAAACGCGTCAATGCGTTGCGGATAGCGGTAGTTTTGTTATGTTGTTCGACGACTGGTTAAATACAATTTGATTGGTGTTTACTTCAAGCTCGCAAACTTGATTTAATGAATTGTTGCCACCACCCGCGCAAACAATTATTGTTTAATTGAATTTTCGTCGCTATAAGAAAGTTATACAGAAATAAGTATAACTGCCAGATTAAATTGAAATTTACACTGGCATAATTAGTTTGTCGTTATTTGGCACAGGGAGTTGCGAATAAATGATGGTACCCTTCGAAGCATAGTCATAACATCACTTGAGTAAACATATAATTGCGCACTTAGTAGCAAATTAGTTTAAAATGTATCAGAAGCTTATGCCTGGGTACGTAAAACAGCTCCATCAGCCATTTATTTCACAATGCATGCCTAATTTTAATAATTTTTTAAGCTATGTTCTAACAAAGAGGCGAATGTGCGAATTCTATAAGTCACAATCATTGATTTATTGAAGAATATACGTAAATGCACAACGCGATATGCGGCTGTTTTTGCGGTCTCGTGCTTGGTTAAGTATACAAGATTGACTGGTCTTTTGGAGTAAAATCAATGCTAGAAGAAGACCAATTTGAGCACCTATTTCCATTATGCCTGCCTCTTGTGCGCATAATTACAATTTCTTTCTGATTATAAAATAATATAATTAAAAGAATGCTTTTATCTGCTTTACTATATATATATATATATATATATATATATATATATATATATATATATATATATATATATAGTTTATTATATGAATACGGCAAATATAATTTTGCCTCTATCATGTTCCAATTTCTTTTCTTTATCATGTTTTACAGGAAGTTACTGCTGTGTGTGTCCACCATTTCTTATATGTGACAGGATTGATCTATTCAAGACAGTCTACTGGAAAACGTCTTTACGCGTTTATCTCCCTAACTTTGATATTTAATTTATTTTAATAACATTATGAAATAATATTGAATGCATATGTATGTACCGGCATAAAGGAGACGGCTCAATCGGCTTTACAACTCTATTTATTTTTTATTGATACCTGGTCGCGTGTCCACTTTATCAGACCATTACGTTTACAATAGAAAAGAGTATCGAAAAAAATTTGGAGTAATTTGGGAAACGCGGTTCCCTAATATTTATGATATACAAAGTTCATAATCAGAAATGATGGCAACACACCAGCTCGTGAAATGTATGACAGAACTTTGTAACTGTAAATCTAATAAAAGGTAAAGGACTTATGGTTTTTAAAGGGCTAAATCTTTGCTAATTACTTACGAAGACAAATTTTATGTAAAAAAATTTCTAGCTCGATTGAATTCCCAGTGAGATTTCTTAACAGACAAAATTTCAAGATTTATTCCTAAATTTTTTGTTGTTGTAACAATTGATTCTTTGTTCAATACAGTTTGCTCCAAATTGCATTGATTCAAGCGGTGCGAATTTCAGCATATCACAAGACAAATCAAATGCAATTTGCAACGAATTCAAATGTACGTCGTAAACACCACCTTACTATAATTTATTGCGCGAAAGTGCTAGAAAGCACATTGAAGCGTTTCACTTTTGATGAATGTCGGAAACATTACTGTAAATACGGTTAGATTAGACAAAGAAGCTTTTATCTTTGTTATAAATAAGTTATTCAATTGCACAAGGTAACACACAAATGTGTATTTCTTAAAATACTGGCTTTAAATTAATAGAATACAAGTTAAGCAAGTAAATGATTGTTATTATATGAAAACGTTATTACGAAACTGCTGATTTGCGTAATGTTAGTCGATGTTTTGTAATTTCCACTGTGACATATTTTATGTCAGCATATTGTTTTCATTTGCCTAAGGTATTGTTTAACTTAAATTTATGTATCTAAACGAAGATTAATTAAAATAGAAATAAACATTTATTTGCAAATTTTTATACGAAATTTCTTTTTGTTTATTTACATAATTATTCTATCTTTCAAATATTGTCGATAAGAAATCTTTTCTATTGTGAACATTTAACTAAAAGTTATTTTTTCACTTGATTTAGAATCTTTGCTTCAAATTTAATCACTTCTAAATATTTAAAATAAACAACGTAGATATTCAAAGAAATTTCAGTCTGAACGTCTTCCAGGCAGTCGACATGCAACGCATGCATCTAAAATGTCCTCCAGACACACGATGAACTAGTTTCTAATCATTGTTGCGCGTCTGGTAATAAAAAATCATTAAATCATGCTTTAGTACTTGATATAAACAATCATCTTATTTTATTAACTATTCGCAAAAATATGCAAAATACCATTAATTTTACACTTGCCAATGTTGATTTAGTGTGGGTGGAAATACCAAAATATGTTACATGACATTTAAATATTTCAATTTACATTAAAATTTATTCTTATTTTTTTCGCTTGAATAAGAGTGCATAAATAGTTCATTTACGTGTAAGCAATCTTTATTAACAATAAAAAAATAGTTCTCTGCTGACTGTAACCAATCAGTAATTAGTAAACATGAACAATTTTTTTCAATATAATTGCGTCATTTACAGATGAATAATTAATTTCAATACTTGGTGTAGATGGCGTTTTTGTATATGAATACTTGAAATTATAAGTCAAATATAATTAGCTACAGAAGTAAGATTATTTATTAAATAATGTTGTTAATTCGTTGACAAATATTTTCGCGGTAAATACTCAAGAGTTACTAATATAATAATTTTCATTAAAATGAAATAAATTAGAAAACTGCCTAATAAAATAAATATTATATGAATATTGTACAAGAAACGTGCTACTCAGCAAATAGGTCAATAAATGGTACACTGTATAAAGAATTCAATTTAAAAAGTAAATTAAGCAAAAATATATTTAAATTATAATAAATTTATAAAATAATCCTAAAATAATATAAGAGATTGATAGTTATACTTTCCCCGCCATCTTTAAGTTATTGTTTCTCCAAACATTTTAATCAATTAAATGCTCATGAATTTTTACAATCAAATTCGAAGTGTTCAAATTGGACAACTTGTGTCAATTACATTAACAAATATCTTCGTGTGTAACATTTAGAGTAACCTCTTAGATATTGCACCCCTCAACCCCAAACTCTATGAATAAATCTAAGATGTCATATTAGTCACTTGGAATCATGAGAAGGATCACATTATTAATTTCATAAACTCAGTTAATTGAGTGTTTGAATATGAATGAATTATGTGGTCAATTAATATTTCTAGAATTGAAATTAATTAGAAATGGTACAAAATTAAAATAAGATTTAACAAAAATTGATTGCGCGGATGTTGGTAACCATTCTTTAAATCAAGTTTGTGAGTTTGAAATAAACACCAATCCCAATGAATTTAACCAGTCGTCGAGCAACATAACAAAACTACTGCCAGCCGCAACGCAATGACGCGTTTCGACCTTCCATAATCATCATCAGAGTACGAGGCAAACTGACTATGGTGGATCAAACCGCATTGAATACATATAGAAATCAAATTTAGATATGCGGCTCTCAGCTCTAGTAGTCTCATAAACATTGAACTTGACTGGAAATTTCGGCTTCACAATTTCTATGCAGTCACGAACGTTAACTGTTTAAAGCTTTCGCCACATATACATATATAGGAAATACAATTTAAACAATAATTGATTGCGCGTGTGGTGGTAACCATTCTATAAATCAAGTTTGCGAGGTTGAAATAAACATCAATCCCATTGTATGTCATCAGTCGTCGAACAACATAACAAAACTACTGCCAGCCGCAACGCACTGATACGTTTCGACCTTCCAAAATCATCATCAGAGTACGACGGCAAACTGACTATCGAGGATCAAACCGCATTGTTAAATTGTGTTGCCTATATATGTATATGTGGCGAAAGCTACAAACAGTTAATGTTCGTGATTGCATAGAAATTGTGCAACCCACATTTCCAGTCAAGTTCAATGTTTGCGAGATTGCTAGAGCTGAGAGCGCAAATCTAAATTTTATTTCCATATATATTCAATGCGGTTTGATCCTCGATAGTCAATTTGCCTCGTACTCTGATGATGATCATGGAAGGTTGAAACGCGTCAGTGCGTTGCGTCTGGCAGTAGTTTTGTTATGTTGTTCGACGACTGGTTAAATACAATGGGATTTGTGTTTATTTCAAGCTCGCAAACTTGATTTAGAAAAAGCTTTTTAAAGGAAGAACGCTGTCCCCAGTACCTTTCTTCACTTCGAGTCAAAATTCCCTATAGAAAGAAAATCCTTAGCTTAAATTCAATGATAATAAGAAGCCTAAGTGTAACATATGTAATACATAGATAGAGTGAACAAAATTCAATGGTAACGAGTACATTATAAATTCAATAGAAACAGCAATTATGAATGCCTTATGTAAATTGAATTATAATTGGAAGTGCATGAAGTCTGATTAAACGAAAGAGGATTGTAGGGATATGATAATATTTGACCCGGTAGCATTGGACTAAAATATACGTACCAAATTCATCCGAAGTTCTTAACTTCCTAGCAATGATGTGATAATTGGAACCTTAGACACATCAAGAGTATATAAATTCCTAGGTACGGCCTGTAACCTCGTTTTTGTGTATGTAAATAGATCAGATCTTGGACGTCATACATTAGAGACAGGACACAAATGACTGGGAAGGCTGCAGTTGCGTGTTAATAGATGTTCGTAATATATTGACAAGATTGATTATATCTTATACTAAAATGCAATCGGATAAGCTATAATCCATAAGACGGCCGTAGGTAAATCAGAAGGCTTGATTTAGAACATACAACTAATTAATGGTAGGAATTGATGGTTGCATGAATCTGAAACGGAAATTCGCAAAGTAAAAATTAAGAATTTTGGATTAACACTGATAAACGATGAATGATCGATCTCTTAACTAATTTTAAGATTATCTTCTAATTTCATCTATTATTACATGTTATCTAACTTTGTTTATTAACGTACAACTTTTATATTGTGTACAATCTATTAAAAAAATTCTACGTTACCTAGCAACTTTTCTCTACAATATTATTATAATCTACCTTTTAATAGGCAATGTTATAATTTCTATTTTGTCTCTCATTTATTTTAACTTATTATCTTATTGAAACTTATTGTATCACTGAATCTTGACTATTTACCGTGGAAGAATTTTACCATCGAGTTAACCGAATTATCTTATCCCCTTCCTTACCTGACAAGGTAAATTTTAAACGATACGCCTGGTTAATGCTAAGAGGAATTGCCAGTATTCACTTTAGTTTCACTTATACATGTGCAGTTAATTGTAATTAACTTATTACTTCAAGTTCTAAACAAACAAACGCTAGTCTAACAGATGGTCGGTTTGTGTTACAATTTCAATGTAATTTCATTTGAATGCGCGTAGACGTGCAGAAATTTACACAGCTATACATATATACATGAAGTGCATTTATCAAGCTAAACGTGCGTTTTTGGATAAGATATTTGCCAGTAATTATAAATGAAGCCGTCTGAATAATATTTATCACTTGACATAATAATTGTCAAATTTCTTGGTGATATGAGCACACGATTGAGAAACGCGTTCGGAAATGAATGCCGAAATAATCGGAGTTTAAAAAGAAGACTGTGTCTGTCAAAACCTTGTCTCAGAAAACAAAGACCAAATCACTGATCGATTTCTGGACGCGATTAATGATTATTTTGAAGAATATTTTGTTTCGAAGTGACATGTTTACATATTTTTTCGGTAGGCCAAGAATGCAAGACATGAGCTAGTAGACGTGTGTCAAACAAAACCACGCCCTACCTTTTACACGCAACAATTAAATACAATTTTGAATGCCAGTACATGGTTACTACTCGTTTTTAGTCATTCAGTGATATGACAATTCGCAGTGCCTCATTAAATGTTAACTCATTTGCGATTTAGCATTTAGTGCGTATCGGCAAAGCAAAATCTTCAGAAATTGCGTGTGATGTATCGGTAATACTCTGCGTAAATGCAGACCTGAAATCATCACTCAATTTTAAATAACGCGCTTATATTGCAGTGCACTTTCACTTGAGATGTTTACCTTCTGGTCGATCAGTGCACATAAGGTGTCCAGAATTCACGCGTGTTTATTGATAAATAAATTCTGTCTTAAACAACGGCTGTTCTTGGTTGGCTGCAGGTAAAAATGAATCGGGTACCTCATTTAAAATGCGTACTTAATTTTCGTTTAATTCGTGTTCTAAAATCGCTTCATCTTCTTTATTATGCAAGATATTTATTCCATCATAAATAAAATACTAAGTTAGACCTTTACTTTCTCTGATTCTGATCTCTTTAGTTGTTTGTTTTAACTTTTACGACAAAGTACACGTGAATTAATAGAGACTGGTTATGCTTTTAAAAAACATTTAAATACGTTCTTTAAATCAAGTTTGCGAGCTTGAAGTAAACACCAATCCCATTGTATTTAACCAGTCGTCGAACAGCATAATACAATGGGATTGGTTTTTACTTCAATCTCGCAAATTTGATTTAAAGAATTGTTACCACCACTCGTGCAACCAATTATTGTTTAATTTAAATACGTTGATGTGAACATACGTAATTGAAGAAATGGAAAACTAAGGAATAATTTTATCGGACGAAATTTATTTTCACCTTTGCACATAAAATTGATATTATAAATTAATTATCCTCATAAACGGCAATATGGTCATCTCATTTGTTGCTTTACGCATTCCATCGTTGAGATCTCTGTCACCATCTTCGTAATCCTTTAACACTTTATGGGTTTAACGATATTTTTCGATAATTAAGCAGTCATTGATTTATTTGTATGGGCCAATATTTTTATCAGATACATTATTTTAGTTGTTCTGTTTTTGGGCAATAACGTGTTTACGAAGATAAGCAGACCGTATAAGTTTGTCATGTTGAATTTCATTGGTTGATCCGCACTAACTAAAAATACACATTTGTTGTAATAACAGTCTTTTCTTGACAAAATGTTTGAAATAATGGTATTCTTCAAAAGGCGGCAGTTTTTCTTGCTTATTTACTTCAATTTAAAAAATTTTCCCTTATAAATTGTGCACCTATCGACGTATTTATATTTAAAGCAGCATAGTTTTCATATATATATATATATATATATATATATATATGTCAACACAAACAATATTTGTTATTCAAATTATGTATTAGGTGTTGCGAACCTAGTAAGCAATTAGTTCAGTTGTGACCAGAAGGATAAACCAAAGGCAGCATGAACGGAAAGTATAATCTCATGCATATTTGTTTCGTGCTTACTGGCGACTCATCAGTAGGAGCCGGTATTACGCCCATTAACCACTATATATTTGGTCGAAGAATGTGGAATAATAGAACGGCACAATCTCCTAGACGAATGTGTAAACCAGCAATATTGAAGCTAACATCATCTAAAGTCAACGACAATGCGACTTCAACGCTAACTCACACTATATAATAAATATATCGAGTCTGTAAAGGATACTTACACTATGGCTATTGTGTTAGTAACCGATACCAACATTATTGTACCGAAAAGGTACATGGTACTAACAATATGGTTTCCGAGTCGATACATGATACCAACCTGATGGATATCAATTTATGCTAAAGTTCACCGAAATTGAGAATTACAACAATTTTTGAATACCTGTTACTCCAGTAAATCCATACACTCTGGCCTTTGTTCGATATCAGTTATCACATTTCGCGGTAAACATGACATCATTCAATTCAATATATAAAAGTTAAATACTGTTTGTCGCGAAAAACTAATATATATATATATATATATATATATATATATATATATATATATATATATATATATATATATATAGATATATAAATAGTTCTTCGCAACAAACAGTATTTAACTGTAATATATTGAATTGAATGATGTCATGCTTACCGCGAAATGTGATAACTGATATCGATGAAGGCCAGAGTGTATGGTTTAACTGGAGTAACAGGTGTTCAGAAATTGTTGTAATTCTCAATTTGGGTGAACTTTAGCATAAATTGATATCCATCAGGTTGGTATCATGTACCGACTCGGAAACCATAGTGTTAGTACCATGTACCTTTTCGGTACAATAATGTTGGTATCAGTTACTAACACAATAGCCATAGTGTTAGTATCCTTTACAGACTCGGTATATATATTATATAGTGTGAGTTAGCATTGAAGTCGCATTGTCGTAGACTTTAGATGATGTTAGCTTCACTATTGCAGGTTTACACATTCGTCTAGGAGATTGTACCGTCCTATTATTCCACATTCTTCTACCAAATATATAGTGGTTAAAGGGCGTAATACCGGCTCCTACTGATGAGTCGCCAGTAAGCACGAAACGAATGTGCATGAGATTATACTTTCCGTTCATGCTGCCTTTGGTTTATCCTTCTGGTCACAACTGAACTAATTTGTTACTAGGTTCGCAAAACCTAATACATACTTGCATATATATTAGTTCTTCGCAACAAACAGTATTTAACTGTAATATTTGTTATTCCTTTTAATCAAGGTTGCGATCCTGATAGAAACATCTGACCTATTATGTATATGCATTTTTAAATATAAACTAAGTATTCTAAAGTTTGGAAAAGGCAATTCCTACAGTAGGCGGGTTTCATCCTTACTGGAAGCTCATCACGTATTGTCGAGAATTTGCCGCAGATAGTGCTCGAGCCTAGATACATCGGCTACTGAATGTAGTGCTTTAACCACTGAGCCACTCTGCCGCACCCTAGACACAATTTTCAGTTATATGATTAATAATAATTCATGGTTAGCCCTTTCTTCAGGAAGAGCCTATATAGCATCCCTCTAGCCCCAAAGGAAAGTCTCACCAGGAAACATTAGTTAGTATATAACTGAAAAGTTTGAATAGTGTGCGGCAGTGTGGCTCAGTGGTAAGAGCACCAGATTCCGAATCACACGTGTCCAGGTTCGAGCCCTCTACGCGGAAAATTCTGGACAGTACGCGATGAGTTCCTAATAGGGACGAAACTGGTACACTGCATGAATTACCTTTTCCACACTATATAAAACTTAGTTAATACTGACAAAAATATGTTCATAATGGGTCAGGTATTTATATCAAGATCGGAAACTTAATTATAAATAATTGTTGTCACCGCCCACGCAACCTATATTCGTTTATTAGGTGTTATTCTTTAAATTGAGTTTGCGAGCTTGACGTAAAAACTACAATCTATTGTATTCAACCAGTCGTCGCACAACATGGCATAACTAACGTCATTTTCACGTAATGACGCGTTTCTACTTTTTATGATCTTTATCAGAATAGACAGCGAACAGACTAACCAGAATCAACCTGCAATGCATATATATGGAAAACAAAGTTAGATCTGCGTCTCTCAGCTCTAGTAGTGTCACGTACGTTGTTTTTGACTGGAAATATCAGCTACACAATTTATGATGAATAACTTATTGCAGCTTTCTCCACGCACACCCAAACACACGTATACACTACACAGACATATATATATATATATATATATATATATATATATATATATATATAGGTTAAACAAATAAATAAACGATTCTTTGAATCAAGTTTACAAGCGGAAGTCTTCCAATAGGTTTTATTTCCGTGAAGCACGTTCCAGGCCTACTTCTCACTCATTAGTATTGGCTAACATACGGTATACACAAACTGTATAATTGGCCAAGTAATATTGGGAGCATGCATAAAAAATAGCCTGAACATGTTTGCACAAATTCAAAAACAGCCAATATTGAGAATAGTAATAAAAATTAATCTTTAAAAATGTATAATTACAAATGCATACGAAACAGCCAGCTTAAATCACACGCCACTAATTAGAGATAGTCTAGATTTAATGTCGAGCAACCTCGACGACCACACCTCGGCTGCTTTGACTCCGTGATTTTTTCGATGATTCCCGTCATATAGCATTCTATTTGTTGTTCAAGTGTATTTTTTTTCGATGTGTAGATCACTGAATTTGGCACTCGATTGTTGTCGGTCGCGGCTGTATCGGAGTTCTGACAAAGAAACTCAAATGCAGGCTACAGACTAACAATTGTCGATTATGAGAAATTTAGGACCACCGTTTGTTATCTGAAGGTGCCCCGTATACTTCGGCTTCAATGTGGACTGTATAGCGTTATTGAACACAAGAACTTGCTGACATGTATTGATTTATTTTGGATCATACATATGAGGATGGCGTTCTCTAGTGGGTTGCAGTTGAAGACTGTTTAGAAAAAATTGAAGCTGCTGTTGCACCATCACTTATTTCTAAACCTCTCATCAAATCGGCATGAATCTCACAATTAAAGCCACTGATGACTTGTGTACCTGAATCTTTGATATAAATGCGACAATGAGAACGCACAAATAGTTGTATTAATATCAGTGCCGTAATCCTAATACATAATTGCAAAGATATTATTTCACCACCACAAATAATATCTAACACACATATATTTAATTGAATGATGTCATGATTACCGCGAAATTTGATAACTGATATCGATCAAGGCCAGAGTGTATTGATTTACTGGAGTACCAGGAGTTCAGAAATAGGGTATGGATTTACTGGAGTAACAGACGTTCATAAATAAATTTAATGCTCAATTTTGGTGAAATATATCATACCTTGACATCAATCGTGCTTGTACTATGTTTCTTTTCGGAACTATAATGTTGGTTTCGCTTATTGACACAATAGACACTGTGTTGGTATCCTTTACAGACTGGGTATATATATTATATAGTGAGTTAGCTTTGAAGTCGCATTGTCGAGACTTTATATGATGCTAACTTCACTTCTAAAGGTTTTCACATTCATCTTGGAGATTTTACCGTCCTATTTTCCCACATTCATCACCCAAATATATAGTGGGTGAAGGGCGTAATATCGGCTCCTACTGATGAGTTGCCAGTAAGCACGAAACTAATGTATACGAGATTATACTCTCCGTTCATGCTGCCTTTGGTATATCCTTCCGGGCATAATTGAATTAATTTTTTACTACGTTCGCAACACCTAGTACATAATTGCATAAAGATTAGTTCTCCGCCACACACAGTATCTAAACCATACGGATGTTATAACAGAGGCGCATAAGGTTGTATTTGTTTCACAACATTTGCATTCCTCCAGATTGTTCCATTTATGATTGAATGCCGACGTCCATCTCCCATTCTCTTTGAGGAATCGTAAGCTCTCTTGGAAAGAGCGCGTTACGAAATGCCGCAACTTATTAAGTCACCACGACGCTAGGTATGCTAAATCGTGCTACCCAGAAAACCAGGAATGCGTAGATCACAATCTCCGAGTCATAGCTAGTTAAAGGAATAACTCCAGGACGTCTGGTGTGAATATTAATAATTGTAATGCAGTAGCGGAAACTACGAACTTCAGGTATAAAGATAGGTAAAAATTAATAAACTTTAGATTGACTTTGGGTTAATCAGACTGTCCAAAGTCGGAGTGCGCCTGCCACCCTACCGCAGTAGTTGGAGCAATAGTTTCTGAATCAGACGTTCCCAGATTCGAGCTTTGTTCGCGGAAAATTCTGGACGGTATGCAATGAGTTCCCAAAATGGAGAAAACTTGTCTGCTGGATGAATTGCCTTTTCTACATTGTAAAATGCTTTGTTTATACTGACAAACGTACATTCCTAATTGGACTGTTGATTATATCCTGTTCGCAAACTTGATTTAATTATTTGTAATCAGCATCCGCGCAACCAATGTTCATTTAATTCATCAAGTACACCTGTTTCTTCATTATTTGTAACTTGTCAATTACTGACAAGTATATTGCCGCCTAAGAGGTTTATAACACGGCAAATTTGCTTCGGTGTCTAATTCTATCAGGTAAGCCTTGGCAATGCTTTACAAAGCTTAGTTTATACTGGCATAATAATATACACAATGGGAATTTTGAATTTCATACGAGAATATTTACTTGTATGTAACTTTAGAAACTTTTAGACGATGTATGAAAAAAAGCATTGACGGGAATACAGTAGCCTTTGTGTTAATCCAAATTCAATTAGTTCGTACTCAAAAATTCTTCAAAAAAGTAAGGCTTTTCGCCGACGCAATATAAAATATGTTTATCTGATTATTCCAACTATTTGTTGTCTACAATTACATATTTTGAAATAGACGCAGTCTTCGGAATCTCTCGAAAGACAATCTTTGTTTCCAAACAAAAGTAACTCAATTTCTTGACATTTACAACCAAAACTTAGATATGGTATAAAGTAGCCAGTATTTGCTTTGTTTATGAATTAGAAAGAGCAGCTGTTAACTAGAAGGCAGATTTAGCAGGTGTTAAAAGTAATCTAATTGATGTTTGTTAGCGCAACAACGAGCGCTTCTATTAAATAAATGGAAATTTATTTTATTGAAATATTTATTAATTCAATATTTTATTTTCCTAGTTAAACAATAGTGTAGTCATGGTTACAAAGTATTTGATTTCCGGTTGTATACATCGAGAGTACTAATTATAAACATCATTTAGAATAAGAGTTTAGCGACATTAAAAAGTGTTGACGTATGTTATGATTAGAAGATATGTGTGTATAATAATGGTTGCAGAATCATTTGTCCGATAAACATCGAATTTTGATAAGCATAATTATTATTCTAGCAAATTGTGCATAATAAATTCACATCAATTGTCGAGCATATATATGACCTAAATAAGCAGAGCAAACGCACATATGATCCATATATCAAAGCAAGGCATACATGCATAAATAAAAATAGAAATGTCTATATCCAAGTATATATACTCACATAGATGTATTATATACATGAATATATATATATATATATATATATATATATATATATATATAATATATATATATATATATATATAATATATATATATATATATATATATATATATATATATATATATATATATATACGTAACAAATACATATGTGCATTTATGCATGCATAAACGTAAACATACATACATGTATACACATATGCAACAAAAAACATACTAACATACATAAATTCATAGACACACATACAAACGTGCATAAAAACATGCATACATACACCCATACATGCATATTTTACATATATACATATATATATACATATATATATATATACATACATACATACATTCATACATACATACATACATACATACATACATGCAAAAATACATACATACATACATACATACATACATACATACATACATACATACATACATACATACATACATACATACATACATACATACATACATACATACATACATACATACATACATACATACATACATGCATACATACATACATACATACATACATACATACATGCATACTCATACATACATACGTACAAACATACATGCATACATTCATACATACATACATATATACATATATATATACATACATACATACATACATACATACATACATACATACATACATACATATATACATACATACATTCATACATATATATATATATATATATATATATATATATATATACATATATACATACATACATGCATACATACATACATATACTTACATACATACATGCATACATTCACATACATACATACACACATACGTAAATACATACATACATATATACATACATACATGCATACATACATATATATACATACATACATACATGCATACATACACATACATACATACATACATAAATACATGCATATATATGTACATACATACATTCTTGTGAGTGGTGAGGGGACACCACTTGTACCAAATTCACAAGAAACTCCATGAAATGTCATCAATGGAGCCGGCTTATCCTCCAAAAGGAGTCAGCCGCAGTAAACAAACATACATACATACATACATACATAAATACATACATACATACATACACACACATACATACAAACATACATACATACATACATAAATATATACATACATACATAAATACATAAAAACTTAAATACATACCTATATACATTATTACATAATGCATATATGCATGCATGCAAATATGATCAAATATTTAGTGGGTATAGTGCGTATGCCGAAATTCTAGTAGAACAGTTCATAACATTGTAAATGTAGATGCATTGAGTTCCAATGCCGAAATGTTATCGGGGATTTTTCTAGGCCATCATATAAACCATAAAAACTATTAAATAGGCAAATTTTCACAATGTATGTACGTTTTGTTGACAAAATTTGACTTTTTGATAAAAACATGTCACAAATGCGTGCACTGGATTGCTGTTTTAAAATTTTCATAAAGAGAAGGAATATTGGTCGCCGTTCTTTCATTTCAAAATAATTATAGGTGTTTATGGTTAATTGAAAGAAAAAATAATTTATGATTAAAATGGGTTTGCATAGTATTAATATTATTGCAGCTCGTGATATTCAAGTACATTTTATCAAAGATTTGTGACTGTTTTTTAGAAAAAGTGGCGAACTGGTTAGCCAGGAGTTAAAAGATGACGAATATAATAAAGCAGAAATTCGAAAAAAGGTATAATTTCTATACTGCAAAATAGTTTAGATCAATTATAAAACGCATAATTTAATAGAAAAAGACGGTTTTTTGTTGCTTTGTGCGACTGGTAAAATGCAAGAGGACTGGTGTTTATATCCAACTCGCAGATTTGATTCAAATAATTAAGTGTATGAACAGAAGATGGGACACAATACAAGTGCACTCCATTTTACCGAAATACTGTTCCCCAGATCGAAAAAAGTAAAGAAAATTGGCAATAATATTGCCATTGTGTCCGATTAATTACCAAAACAGATGTGGTCGCTAATCTACAATTGTAATGCGCATGTCCACTTCATGAACAACGCAGTCCGGACTTAAATTCACCAACATGAACATGGCTAACTGAAACTGATTACTACACCTCCAAATCGTCTTATGTCGCCTCTATTATAGGTCATCTTACAGCATTTTTTCAGGCAATCGGGCTGATGGTTTACGCAAAATATTAACAAACTGACAAAACAAATGTGGCTTTATTCTCATTATAACTAGAAGCACTAAATAGAACCCAGATAGGCGCAGCTTACAATTACATCAAAATAATAAAACTTTAATCTATTTTTGATCGATAAAATAACTTAAAGTTTACGTCAGAAATATCTTTTACACATGATATATTTTTGATTTCAATTTTCCTTATTTATGGTCAAAAGGCGCATCAATGAGTATTTTAAATTAAATAATGACTGTAAAATCTAAAATTTTGTGATCTATTAGCCTATAAATTGCGTGTTTATCCTTCAAATATGCATACAATAACTGACCATAGTGTTTTTAGGATTTGAGATGGGGTTGACGTCTATTACTAGACAGAGATGATGATTTTAATTACTTTTTTATCACTTGTACAATAACTGATGTTTAGTCAGACGATAGTATTCATTTCCACATTATTACTGTTGATACGAAACATTTTATTGAATTAATAAATATGCATCCATACTAGTGTGTGGTAATCAGACTGTGATTACTTTCTGTTTTGTTATGTTAAATTTGTGGAATTGCTGTGGTAACAGGTATTCAGAAATAGTTCTAATTTTCAATTTTGGTTAGCGTTAACATACCTTGAAATCCATTGTGTTGGCAGGATGTACTGACTCGGCAACCATAGCGTCGGTACCATCACCTCTTTGGCAACCTTAGTATTGATATCAGGTACCGACATAGCATCCATAATGTTGGTACCTTTTAGGGAGGGTATATGTGTTATATATAGTGAGTTGGCCTTGAATTCGCATTAATGAAGATCTTATAGGAAGTTAACTCCACTACTACAGGTCTATACATTTGTAGAGGAGATTGTATCATCAAATTATACTTAAATGGAAATGACGGCGGCACAATTTCTAAGCAGTCGCGATCAAAAATTTTTTGCATTTTTGCTCCATGTCTATAAGTTTTACAATTTATTAATTATTATTTGTGCAGGCTATTAAAAAAATTTATATAAATAAATTAGCGAACCTGAGTTAAGCACCGAAAGCATTGTATCTAACCACGCGTACACCTTAGTAGAACTATCGTCCGTCACACTAACTGAGTACAATAGGGTAGATGCTTCTCTTAAGCCCACGTACTTTTTTTAAATAATTAGTATCCTTACCTGCGCATTCCAGTATCATTCTATTAAATAACGTATATTAACTAAATTTGTTTGCTTACACATTTTTGCTATTACTTTATTTTTCATTTTCCAAAGACATTGCCAGGGCGCCAATTTATACAGTAAGTGTATCTTTCATAAAAACCTTAATGAAATAACTAATTATCAGCTTTATAAGTCGAAATTGTGCATTTCTTATCTTTCATCTTTGGAGCCAAAATCAGATGCAAAAACAACATTTTTAGACAAATAACAATATGTTGCCAAAAATGATAGGTTAAGCGTGCGATAATAACATTTATTTAACTCGAGCTCGCAGACAGAAAATAACAATTTTCCTAGGATAACTATGGGTGAGTGCACGTTATATATATAAATATATATATATATATATATATATATATATATATATATATATATATATATATATATATATATATATATATATATATATATAGGAACAAAACAACGTACTCCATGGAATAACATTTATTAATAAATCTTATTTCTACCAGTATCTACAGCCATTGTTCTGGATTCGTTAGTATATTCGTTCATCCAATCCCACTGTACATTTGTCGTAACCAATCTCCTCTTCGTTATGTTAGCCTTTGTTTTGCGCAATTTAGACCACTCCTTTTGCGTAACGTCATATATATATATATATATATATATATATATATATATATATATATATATATATATATATATATATATATATATATATACGGACACGGTCATTTTTAGAGACATTTTTATTCCAGTTAATACGGAACACTATTTTCTGTTTAAGAGACATTTTTATTGATGTTCGTAAGGCTGAATTAAAAATAGACTTCATTTTTATTAATCAAGTCAACTTTCTAGAACAGTCATTGTCGTTTGTTTTAATTCTTTTGATCAACAAGGAAATTTGTTATATAATTAAATGAACATTGTTTGCGCGGGCGGTGATGACATTTATTATAATCAAGGTTGCGAACCTCGATATAAGCACCTGACCCATTAATAACTTACATATGTCATGGAGCCGGCTTATCCTCCAAAAGGAGTCAGCCGCAGTAAAGTAAGTAAAGTATTAACTAAGAATTGTATAGTGTAGAAAAGGCGATTCATCCAGTAGACCGGTTTCGTCCTTGTTGCGGAAAGGGCTCCAATTGGATGAATTGTCTTTTCTTCACTATAAAATTCTTAGTTTATAATGACATATATAAGTAATTAATGGGTCAGGTGCTTATATCAAGACCGCAACCTTGATTATACTAAAGGAAATTTGTTGCTGCGAATCAGCAGATACAATCTTGGAACTAAAAAGTAATTTCAGATCTGTTGTATAAAAATAATGAACTTTGCATAATCAAAGCTTTGTTCAATACATAGTTCATTGTGAAACATATTGTTATGTTTACTGCCTCTTAAAAAGTAAAGTGTGGGAGTTTATTTCCTATTCCCAAATTTAATGTAAATGTCTATATGAAGAAATAGCATTCAGTTAGTTAAATGAAACACGCGATTGAATATGAAGGTCACAAACTTTATTTAAATATAACCCATTATAGCTTGTGCAAAGAAAAATTGTCTATTAAAATATGCTGTATGCATGTTGTAAACCGAAACAGTAAAATAAAGACTGGCTAAATAGAAATTATACAGACTACAAACCAGTCATTCATAATATGCATAAAATTACTATGTTCGAGATCCATTGTAGGATTTTAATGTTCCATTTGTGTACAGAAATTGAATTAATGCATAATGGTAAGTTATTATTATGTATATATATATATATATATATATATATATATATATATATATAAAATAAAATAAAAATATAAAATTTAGACAGCATAACATAGCAATAACAGTTCATAAGTTAGATAGGATTTGCCTGCAATTGGACAGTCATCGGACTAAATGTTAAATACTGTTTGTTGCGAAGAACTAATAAATATGCAAGTATGTTATAGGTGTTGCGAACCTAGTAACATATTAGTTCACTTGTGACCAGAAGGATAAACCAAAGGCAGCATGAACGGAAAGTCATCGGGCTATTTGAAGAATTTCTACGGTCGGAGCTCTAGGCAGACTTTATTTGCTACAGTCCTGCAAATTATCTAATGTGCCACCGCAGACGCGCACTAAATCAAAATGCCATGTACATACATACCTATTTTGTCATTTGTCCTCATCTTCATGTGGTTCCTATAAGGTATCGTTTTCAACAAAACATGTCAACTAGCCAGCTTCGCTCGTTGATTATACGGCATATCTGATTGAGAATCGCATTAACTACGCGGCTTGGTTGGCACAGTGAATAAATTGCACGACTGACGCAAATTTGCCCTGGTTTGAGCCGCGGTGCTGCAATGCTTGTAAATTCTTGATGAGTCCATAATAAGCACAAAACCGGTCTACATGATGTATATTGTTTGTGGCATTGTGCAATATTTGTTTATACTAACTTTATATATATATATATATATATATATATATATATATATATATATATTTATACATATATAGAGTTATAATCCATACCAGGTATTTTCCCATCGTGTATTAATGCTGGCCTCAATTAATTAAGCATTTGCGTAAACGTACATGGTTATAATATATAACAAAAAAGACTTAATATTTAAGTTTGAACATAATACATCCATTGTTCTATACAATTAGACGGAGGGCGTAATTGCCAAGAAATTGAATTCAATGCAGACACTGTATTCTGTTCCAGTTTCGCTCTAGATACTATTTCAGAATGAATGAGAATTTCAATTTCTATAGCCATTGCGAACTGCAACATCGATTATCCGACAAATTGCGATTTCTACATTAAATATTCATTATTAATTTTATAATGATTATGCTTTTTTGTGACTAGAACGGAGGTTACGCTAGTAATGACCACATTTGTAATATTAATTTGAATATTTAGAGGGCTTCGCCAATTTCACCTACCACGCGAATGTCATTGCTTATTTCAGTGATAGTAATGATGTTGGTATTAGATCGCACGTTGAGTAAATCGTGATAAGTCAGTATTTTGTGCCTGGCATTGTGTAGCTCAGGACACGTTGACGTAAATAACACACGTTTCACTATGTCGCGTTATCAGCTGATGAATTATTTTAGTTCGTGTTTTAAAAGTTAAAAAATGTTTCAACACGATCTGATTACTCAAGGTCAACATTTGTAACAAAATATTGAAACAAATTACTTGGATTCAGTATATCGCTAGCTATACCGCTTACAATCGCGTGTCTCTGTTGTTTGGTCATGTAAACTAGAATATTTAGAAAAAATTGTGCATTCAAACATATTGGATATTAAAAAAAATTAATTATATTTTTTGTGAATCCCATAATACACCTACCGTTACGATGTACATTAATCTGTGAGTGTAATCATATGTAACTTACCTTATAATGGGTAACTGCATTCCGAATGTTTCAGATTTAGATTTGCATGGATCTACCTTCATTTCGAACAATATCAGCATATTCGGGACAGGTCAAACTGACTTGTATTCTTCTTCAAAGTTGTCTTTTCGCGACAGAAGAAGGGAAGTCAACGAGAAAACACGCTCACTTTGTTTTGCCAAGTCATTCGATTCACCGTTTCCAGGATCAGCTGAGCAACATGCAGGCCACCTTGGCTGGTCTGTTAAATCTGTCGGGCATATACCGAGACTGACCAAAGTATATAGTCGAAATTTCCAGCCACCTGGCAATTTCAATGACGTAGCCGATGAAAAACGCCAGATAAGCACACACATCAATAGAAATCTGGAAAAAGGAAGGCTAACAAGACTGTCTGATCCTTGTCAAACTGATGCTGTTAAAGAAACGTCTTCTCGACGGTCGTCATCTTCCGTATTGCAATGCCCAGAAAGCGAGATACGCGCATTTTCCAGACTAGACGAAGATAACGTAGAAAAGTCCAACGCCGAACTAGCCTTTTCTACGGGATCTGTGTCAAAAGTGACTGACTCAACTTATCGATCGCCCGATCGAGCTCAATCGCTGGACAGTGGAGGAGCTACATCGGTTAATGCTAATGCATCCAGTTACTTTTTACCTTCCCAAAGTAGTAGTCAAATGTTACCGATGCTAGATTGTAGAATGCGACTGGGCAGTGAAAGCCAAGAAGAGAGTGGCACACACTTTAGTAGTGGATGGGATAGTGAGGCTCCACAATCCAACAAATCGGATGAAGGTAGAATGATTGCGAACATTCAATACCGACCAAGCGGTCACAATACCGTTTTAGACGACAGTGGTCTTTCCGCTAGTACACACAGTCAGAAGAGTGTTTACAATGCAGGTGAATTAGAGCAAAGTTCAATTCGAATATTATTAGAAAATGCCGAGTCTATGAATGCACATAACAATGAGCTCGATCATATGCAGGCGGAAGTTGATTTACTTTGTCAGGAACACGCATCAATAGTGAGAAAATCCGGCAGACGATGCAGTTTCGAGAGAATAGCATTTCCGGAAGTCCGCCGACCAAGCAGTTTTTCTCCGAAATTGTCAAAGCTAAGCCTCACTTTCGAAAAGCATTTTGCAAATCTAATTGGCTTAGGATTCTGGAAGAAAACAGGCGAATGGAGAACGTCTGATACTTCAAATCGATGCAGTACTGAGGATATTACTAGTGAAAATGACGTTTCTTATACCAAATCTTCCAAAAATATAGATTCCGCAGAAAATATTTCTTCTATCCACTTTCGCTCTTCAGGTAGAATTTCAAAGATAAAAGAGTGGAATGAAAATGTTGAAATGGCAATGTTCGCTCAGGAGGATTCAAATACTGAAATTCCTTTCGCGGTGTCCAACAAGGACTGTAGTTTGAATGTTACCTCACATACCACTTTGCATAACGGCTTCACGAAAACAACGCACGGGGATCGAATGGGCAATCAAATATATTCGTTAGTTGGTGCAAAGTCGTGTGGCAACTCCTTGATTTCCGGCTCAATGGACAATATTGTTGAAGACTCCCGGAAGGCAGAGGTTATTTCACGCAGTCTTGGCAGAATAAGCGAAGTTGGCAGTGCTAGTGGTAGTGGAAGTTCAACGAGTACAATGCAGAAGCCGACGAAAGGCCAAACCAATAATTTCACCCTTCCACGATCGAATTGCCAAAATGTAACTCAGACAGTGTCAAACGGCCATGATCATTCTCGGCGTGAAACACGACATTTAGATAAAACCGAGATAAGATATTCTATTAACCAGCAGTCGTTTCTTGACGAGATGTCGTCAGCATGTAGAACGGTGCAATGCGCTAGCCAGCAACTGACGGATGACGCGGAACAATGGCAGTTAGTTTGTGTGGCTAGCAATTCAGAACTGTCCGAACAGGACGCAAGACGCGCATCAATATCTGAAATAAGAGAATTGGACGCATGGCACAATATAAATAGACAACAAGCTGAAATTCTGCTCTTACTTGATAACAACTCAATTGAGTCAGGTGTTTATTTGATAAGACCATCCTCTGGTGAGATATTTCCTTCTTTTTATAATTATATATATATATATATATATATATATATATATATATAGTGAGTGCATATAAACTAACAAATGAACACGCAAAAATCCACCGGCACGAAGTAGAAGTATGAATAAAAATAAATTTAACTGTCATCCAATTATGAAAATGAAATTCCAAGGTGCATATAAATGGAAAATTCTTATTTTCTGTTGTGTATTTTTGAAATAAACCGGACTTAATCCAAATTTTATTTCTGTATTGAAATAATATTTGCAAATTCGATGTAAACACTGATCCACATTGCATTCAATTTTGAGCTCGCAAACTTGATTTAAAGAATTTTTACCACCACCCGCGCAGTCAATTCATTCTTAATAGCAAACTACTGTCAGTCACTCGTACGGACGTGTTTCGACATTTTAAAATCATTATCAGACTGACTAGCGTAGATCAAACCGCAATGAGTATAAGAAGAAAGAAAAATTAGATATGCGGCTCACACGTCTATGAATCTCGCATAAATTGTACTTGATTGGAAATGGCAGGTGCATAATTTCTACGCAGTCGCGAATGTTAACTTCTTACTACTTTCGCTACATGGGTACAAGCTATACAACTAAAACAAACTGCCACAGGTTGAACGAGTAATAACAACTTTTCTTTAAATCAAGTTTGCGATTTTGATATAGACACCAGTGGCATTGTATTTAACCAGTCGCTCTACGAAGTAAAACTGCCATTAGTGACGCATATCAACTTCCAATGAACACCATCAAGACAAAAAGCTGCATTGCGATTTGATTCTCGCCAATCAGGATGCTTTTGTGCACTGTTTATGATTGGGACAGGTCAAAACGCGACCGTAACTGAGACTGACGTTTTTGCTTAGTTTATGCCGCTGGTTAAATTCAATGGGTTAGGTGTTTAAATCGAGCATGTAAACGTGATTTAAAGTTTTTTTATCATCAATAGTGGAATCAGGGATTGTTTAATTGTATAACATACATCCATGTAGAAAAAACTTCAAAATTTTAATATTTTTGACTCAGCAGAATTTGGTTTGTGAAGAATTTTCGTCTAGCACATTGCACACGAGGCTGCTAAATGCAAGTGCAGAATATCTAATTTTGCTTTACGTAAAGATGTATAGCGGATTAATCCTCGCTATAAAAGAAACATGTTACACGACATGGAAGAGATTAATAACCTTTTCCTTGTTGGGCGCCACAAGGTGTTTGCATCCACTGTCCACCTGATTATTCCAGATATTTTGACTTCCTCTTTCGGAAGTCTTTTTCAATGGAAAGCACATCACACAAACAATTTGACAATCAATATCTGAAGTGGAAAATTTCGTTTGAATTGAATTGTGTTTTAGCTAAATTTTCTATTTGAATTATTGACTGTCAAATTGTTTGTGGGATGCGCTTTCCATTGAACAAAACTTCCGAAAGAGAAAGTCGAAATATCTGGAATAATCAGGTGGACAGTGGATGCAAACACCTTGTGGCGCCCAACTAGTAAAAGTTAATTAATCCTCGCTAGATGGATTTCCCTCTTACTTAGCTGATTATCGTGTAAGGACAAAACGCGTCAGTACGCGTGGCTGACGATAGTTTTGTCTCGTTCTGGGACTGGTTAAACAAAATGGAACTGGTTTTTATATAAAACTCACAAACTAGACTTTAAAAATTTCATTTTTAGTCATTTTAATATCTAGTATTCTTCAAAGTTAACTCGTTCCGTTACACACTTTTACGGAAACTGTATGCACTTTGCGAGACTAATTTGGAATTTCTGTTAAGTACATTTATGCGTCCATTTCTTTCTTACTCATTACGCCATCACGACCAACGATCCCTTAAACTATTAGGCATGTCTTCGGGTTTTTTCTGCATAAAGTCAATCAAAAATATTTAACTAGATAAAGACGTGTGAATTAGCTGACACTCGGACATTTCAATCTGTATTTCTGGGCATAAACAGTCTGCTACGCTTCTCAAATATCATACTTACTAGTCAACCTCCATAAATATGCATTCCGTGCTACTGGAGCGTTAATTTTACTTTTTGTGCATTCTCTGGGATGTAGCTTTACCTAATGGCGAACCTTTTAGTTTATTGCATATTTTGTTATGTTTATTTAATAATTAAAGTAATCAATCAGTATGCCCGGTAGTGACCAGAATGCCGTGCAATTTTGTGTCCATATGCACTGAGACATTTGATTCGATACAGTTCGTAAAAGGGCTTATACCATTTCCAATATTGCAGAACTGATTTAAAGATGCCTCTAGTCTATACGATGGTTGTTGCATTCGATCGAATTTTAAGCTTTTTAAGTTACTGTTTTACATTTTGTGCTCCTTGCCGTTTGCTGTAATGTATTTCACCGCTATGTTACGTAGCCCAATCGTCAGTTGGTGGTCCATTTATATTCACCTTACCAAACACAACTCGGATTTGAGCAATTCAAACTGATCTCACTACTAAACTTCAGATTAAAGTCATAACTTGTTTTTATTTTGTTCCAAAAACTGTGAGCCATTTCGTTCCTATTTTTTGTGTATGTGAACTTCATTGAATATTTGAAATCAGTCTTCTGGCCTCGGCATGATGAAATATACTGTAACTACACCACTGATTAACCTTCAATAAATTTAATTGATCATTAATGTTAAATGTGTGCACCTGCATTGCCATATGTGAAACGACTGTTACATAATGGCGCTTTAATTGAAGACAAATGCGTTACTCAGGAATATTGATAGAGGTCTAGCTACAATTTCCAAATATTGATTTAAAAGACACACACCCGCACACATACACAGTAGCTGACAAACACGTCGACATTGACAATTAAACAGAAATAGTTACATTAATTTACATCATTTTGACTATTGAATTATAAACGAATTGCGATTCGTTCTCTTTCTATAAGAATTCTGTTTATTCCAGCGTTTCGCAGCACCACGATTTGTATGGTGAAAAGAGAACAATACGTCGTAACATATAATGCTCAAGGAGATTTTTTTCCAATATTAAAATTAGACAACTTCATTTCGTGCTGAAGAAATAGGATTGCATAAATTATTAAAGAATTATAAATAACTCTTAGTTTATACTGACAAATGTATGCACATCATTGGTCAGGTGTTTATATCGAGATCACAAACTTGATTAAAATAATGGTTATCCCCACCCGCGCACTCAATATTCATTTCATTATATAAATGATCTATTCAATGCCACGTCCCCAGGTAGCGCTGTGTTTGTTCTATAATGACAGATAGGAGATAGTTAGGTCGAACTCTAGGTCGAAAGGATACCATATTGACTCCACCTAAACGAAGGACTAAAAACGAAACTTTAGCTAGTATATAACTAAAAATTGCGTATATTGTGCGGTAGTGTGGCTTAGTGGTGAGAGCAACAGATTCCTAAGCAGACGTGACCAGGTTCGAGCCCTGTCCGCGACAAATTCTGGCCAGTACTTGATGAGTTCCCAATAAAGACGAAACCGGTCTACTGGATGAATTGCCTTTTCTTCACTATACAGCTCTTACTTTATACTGACATATGTAAGTAATTAATGGGTAAGGTGCTTATATCAAGATCGCAACTTTGATCATAGTAATTGTTATCACCTTCCGGGTAACCAATATTCGTTTAATTATATAAATTTTAATATCAATACCAGTTCCCTATGTAGTGTGGTGTCTGTTCAATAATGATAGATGGGGGAAGGTTAGTTGGAGCTTTGGGTCCTAATGGAAGCCCTTTGAGCTCCACCTAAAAAAACTAATCGAGTTACGTTAGTTTGTATATATGTGAAAATTTTTTGAAGTGTGCAGCAGGCTATCGCAGTGGTTATAGCACCAGATTCCGTAGCAGACGTGTTCAGGTTTAAGCCCTGTCCGCGGTAAATTTTTGACAGTACCTGATGCGTTCCTAATAAGGATGAAACCAGTCTACTGAATGAATTGCCATTCCTACATTATAGAATACTTGGTTTATTTTGACAAATTCACGTGAATATTAGGTCAGGTGCTTGTATCATGATCGCAGCCTTGACTAAAATAATAATTATAACGTTTTCCTATTTCGTTTTGAAAAATTGTTTGCTATATATTCTGTCGTTCCTGAACTCGGCCCACATTACACGAATATTGCTATTTATTATAAAAACGCCATCTGCATTTCTTGTTTTTTTGTTGAATCTTCGATTTTGTTCACAGTATTTTGAACGCAATTTTCTCGGCTTCCTTTAATTTTGTGTGTGTAGAAATTGGTTTTTCAGAAGCCAATTGATTGTGACATTTTTAATTTGTATAAATAAATAAAATTGGACTGTTTTATTGCAAAAAGCGTTTCCTTTGCATTTTCGTTTTGCAGGCGATTTTTTAATATAAGCAAAGAGCAATTGTGTATTAGACATCTGAAAACTCACTTTTTGTAATACTTCTAGTTAATTTGTTTATTTAGACAAATGCTAAATCCATCCAGTGCTCAATAAATGTTGTACTATTTGTTTACAAAAGAAGGGAATTCCAAAATATTATAGATTACACACAGATGGCTAGAAAAGAACGGTTTCCGAAGTAGGTTAACATATTGTCTATGGGACTCGTGCAAGTATTTAACCTTAGATGGAATTTACCACCAATTTTGTACTGCAGTGCCGAACAACTCAACACAACATTTGACAAAGACAGAAATAAGCATTATGCACTTGAGCCTTTCACCCTCTCTGGGCAAGATGACTAGCCGTATTTTCCAAGGGACTTAGCACAATGCAAAGCCCGAGCATGCAAAACTAAACACCAGAAGACCAAACGACCAAACGACCACAGGCTTCGGTGCAGAGCTAATCTCGGTTCACTCGCCGATACCAAGGGAGTCCTGGTTAATATTTTCTCCTCCGCTTCTTCTCCGTTTATTCATATGCTTTAGCTCAGCGAATAAATCAGCACGTGTGCTAATGAAGATCACCGCCAACTGTGTAAATTAAAGTCAGCTGGAAACAATGTTTATAAAAAGCACACTCCAAATCATGTAGGTTTTCATATATATTTCACAGCAAATAAACGAAAAATAATTAAGCATAGCTCAGCTCGTACATGATTTGAATTTTAACTGGTAATATTTTTAGTGTGTGTGTGTGTGTGGACGCACTTATGTACTATTCAAGCATGTACGCTTCCCGCTTCATATTTTTTGTTGCATAATGTGTGCTTAATCAACCTTCATCCCATTATTGCAATCAAGGTTTCGATCTTGATACCAACACCGAACTCATTTAAAACATAAATTTGTCAGCATTAACTAAATATTGTATAATGTAGACAAAGCAAATCATCCAATAGACCAGTTTCGTCCTTTTAAGGAATTCTTCACGTAAAATCCAGAGTTTACAGCGGACAGGACTCAAACCGGGACACGTCTGTTTCGCAATCTGTTGCTCTAACCACTGAACCAACTGAAGCACGCCAATCACATATATAAGTTAAGTACTAACTAACCAATTGACCACGCAATAATCTTTCATTATTGAATTATATGTACGCCATTGCTTTCAAAATGTTTGAATGTATGAATATCCAGATATCAATTATCACAATCGAGTTTTTTTGGGGTGAAAAATGGCTTTTTAATCTGCGTTGTATAAACCTATATAACTTTATATATATATATATATATATATATATATATATATATATATATATATATATATATATATATATCTTGACTGAATTGGCTATTAAAATTACAAAATCACAAAAGTAGTTAAATTAAGAATTATATTTGTGTTTGTACAACCTCTTTCTGTCTCTTTCTCTTTCTATCTCTCTCTCTCTTATATATATATATATATATCATATATATATATTTGGATTTTAATTTACTGGATTTTTGTAACCATAAATATGTCATTATACAAACAGTTATTATCTTCTAGATACAAACTCGATTTTGGCTCTCTCAATTCGCTGGTTTGACAAGACGAATTATGCTTGGCGTGTAAAGCATTACCGAATTAAAATATGCGAAGTTAAACGCACCTCCTCGTCAGATGATAACAAAACAAGCAGACAGTTTGGATTCTACATTTTCAAAGACGTAATAAACTCTTCGATTAAACGCCTCCTTCGACATCATAAGCGTAAGTTTCCATCGCCAGTTGATTTGAGAGTAAATTTGCAGTTTTCAATATGTTACTAAAACCATTATCGAGAAAGAATGTCGTTTGGGAATATTCCGGAATAAGTTTCATTTTATATTGTGGTAAATTGTGAGAAGAAAAAATGAATCAAGTGTTGAAATAGAAGAAACGTAACCAAAACATCGTCATTTACAAATTTTCATAAATATTTATCTATTATTTTTGTTATCACAGCGCTACGTATTAATGATAAACAAAATCAACCAGCGTTAAATATAAGACTACGAAGAAATAAAGCGTTCTTCTCTCCATTTTTAATTACCCAAAGATTGTTTTGTTAAAAATTTAATAAAATAAAGGTTATCTCAGTCAATTAGGATTTAGAGGTGATCGTATTAATTCCTTTAAATATTACCAAAATTGCATTATTATCGCCGTTATTTTAATTCATGCTGTGCTATTCTGACGATCGGGAACAGACGAAACACGTCACAGCACGTGCTGACTTGAGTTTTATTATTTCATACAAATGGTTATACATTCGTATTGCTGTTCACTCTGTAATTCAGAAACCATACTATTGTTCTTGTCTTTGCGAATTCTGGCTTATCGTACATTTGTGTTTGGCGGTAGTTAAATACAATGGGATTGGTGTTTACTTCAAGCTCGCAAACTTGATTTAAATAATTTGGGTTTATGTTAAGAATATATGTTAAAATTATATCAACTTAGGTTACAATTATTTTATGACGCCATGTGCCATTTAAACTACCAGTACACGTGTAACTAATAATTTTATTTGCATATTCCTGTAAGGAGAAAATTAAAAGGAAAGTAAAAAAAACATTCGCTAGAGAATTAATAAAATGTCACAGAAAAGAATACTTAATTTAGTCTTTTGAAATGCGACCATTAATAAAATTCATAGTAACCTTCCCATGTGCAAAAACAAAAAGAAATTTTATCACATATACAAGAAACACTTCTTTCTCATTATCTTCTCCAATATCTACAAACGAACATCTCTTTGAGAGGCAAAAATGATAGAAATGTGTAAACATGGAGAGAGCATTACAGTTAAATACTGTTTGTTGCGAAGAACTAATATATATGCAAGTATGTATTAGGTTTTGCAAACCTAGTAACAAATTAGTTCAGTTGTGACCAGAAGGATAAACCAAAGGCAGCATGAACGGAAAGTATAATCTCATGCACATTCGTTTCGTGCTTACTGGCGACTCATCAGTAGGAGCCGGTATTACGCCCTTTAACCATTATATATTTGGTAGAAGAATGTGGAATAATAGGACGGTACAATCTCCTAGACGAATGTGTAAACCTGTAATAGTGAAGCTAACATAATCTGAAGTCAACGACAATGCAACTTCAATGCTAACTCACACTATATAATATATATACCAGTTGTAAAGGATACTAACACTCGGAAACCATAGTGTTTGTATCCGGTACTCATCGATTTCAAAAAAGGTATCAGTTACTAACACAATGGCCATAGTGTTAGTATCCTTTACAGACTCGGTATATATATTATATAGTGTGAGTTAGCATTGAAGTCGTATTGTCGTTGACTTCAGATTATGTTAGCTTCACTATTACAGGTTTACACATTCGTCTAGGAGATTGTACCGTCCTATTATTCCACATTCTTCTACCGAATATATAGTGGTTAAAGGGCGTAATACCGGCTCCTACTGATGAGTCGCCAGTAAGCACGAAACGAATGTGCATGAGATTATACTTTCCGTTCATGCTGCCTTTGGTTTATCCTTCTGGTCACAACTGAACTAATGGAGAGAGCATGAAGGAATTTTTATAAACTGCGCAACAATTCAAACTCTCTCTGTGTTTACATATTTCTATCTGGTTTTGCCTTTCAATTTATATATAAAGTGATGTTCATTTGTAGATGTTTGAGAAGATAATGAAGAAGAAGCGTTTTTTGTATCTGATTAAATATTCTTCTGTATTTGCACATAAGAAGGGTGCTATGAATATTTAATTTAATTTGACTCATGACTACAAAACCAAATAAGGAATTATACCGAATGCGTAGGACATTGACTAAGTGATTAATTATTGTGTAAACAAGCAAATATATATATATATATATATATATATATATATATATATATATTCTAGTTAGGAATAAAAACACATTGACAAGTGGATAAAGGCCATTTATTTCGTGAAACTAATCATCGCTATACAATAAAACATTTATATACATTCTGGGTTTTCGATTGATTGTGCTAGTGGTAACAAATCTGACTCGCTTTTACTTCTGTTTCTTGTTCTAGCTGGTTGGTAAGTGTGTATGCGTTTGTGTTACCACTAGCATAATCAATTGAAAACCCAAAATGTATATAAATGTATGATTGTATAGCGATGATTAGTATTCACGAAATAAATGGCCTTTATCCACTTTGTTATTAATGTGTTCTTTCTTCCTAATTAGAAATATACTGTGTAATATTAAAAGGCATGGACATTATAAAAATTATATATATATATATATATATATATATATATATATATATATATATATATATATATATATATATATAACTTTATTGCGCGGTGATATCTGTTTCAAATATTCTTTGCAACCACAGGTATTAAACTTGTGCACATTTCACTAAACTCATATAATGTACACACTTGTTTGCTCGTGTGACTAATGACCGTCAGGTGCCCGTCATACCATATTGATGATCTTGTAAGTGTGACAGACGGTATTTTTGCCACTTGGCTGAATCTCCACGATTTGCGCTCGCGGGCTGTCGCTTTGCACCTCATCTTTCGCAAAGATCCGTTTGATCCGCATTTCGAAGTACGCGACGTGAATGTCCTCGTTTAGGCTGGGTGCGAATTCGTCCATTTCTTCCGAAGGCTTCAACATCATGCATACCATTTCTACATCGTGCATACCAACCACTGGAAATGAGGTCCAAACTAATCCTAGCGAAACTGATAGTGCAAAGCGTCAACCCGTCGAACGCAATTCGCGGAGATTCAACATAAGAAGCTCGCACTCCGCAAACATTCAAAGGTTATGGCTATTTTGTGCGACTGGATAGAAATAATGTTATTGATGTTTTTTTGGCTCAAGCTAACAAGCATGATTTAAAGAGTTGTCATTACTACACGCGCAAGCAAGGATTTTTTAATACCTTAATTGAGTGTCGAGATATCTACAATATGCTATGTGCAGGCCTGTGTGTAATTCACGCAGTCGACTTTTCCTGTCAGGTACGATGTACGAAATCTACCCTGGGTAGAAGTTCAATATCTATTTCTTCATATCTTATATATATACATATATATGAGTGTGAGAAGATGGCAGATAGAAGCGCGTCAGTGCGTGTGATTGATGTTATTTTTTCTAATTTTTCTCAAATGATTGAATTAAATGCCAATTTAAATTAAATGAATATTCACACCAGCCACGCAAATGGTAGCCTAATTAACTAACTAAAGAGTGAAGCTTTTTCTTTGTTGGAATATATTGTGAAATAATATTTTAAAACGTATATTGAAAGACGGAATTACGGTGTATTCATTAAAATTCCGGTTCCAAATTAGTGCTCATTTGTTATTGATATTCCACAGGCGTTCAAGTCATTGCGAACAAAGTTAAACTTGTGTTTATCATTCGACTTGAGATTTATTGAGAATTGCTGTTATCTGGATAACAGAAAATTAATGTAACGAATTATTAAATTAAAATAGTAGAATATATTGTATTCATATTGTCAGTAGAATACAAAATTATGCAATATAACATTATAAAAGGGGTATTCCCCTGGTATTTAGATTCATAATAGAAACGAGGACTTATTCAAGCAGGAATCTGACACCGCCAACGCATAGATCGTAACTAAACTTATCACCTTCGAGGCCACGTTATTTACAAGCTAGCCGGAAATTCTAGTTGAGTTTATATGATCCTCGCTAGTCAATTTGTCGTCGTATTCTGATGATGTTCTTGGAAGTTCGAAACGCGTCAGTGCATGCGACTGGCGGTAGTTTTGCTATTTTGTTTGACGACTAGTTTAACACAATCGGGTTGGTGTTTACTTCAAGCTCGCGAAATTGATTTAAAGAATTGTTACCAAAACTCGCGCAATCAATTTTGTTTAACTTAGGCAACGTCATAGTGCTATTTGATCACTGCTATTTCAATTGAATGAATGAACATGTGCAACGTGGTTCGTCGATGCGCACCTTGTTTACTCTATGCTTCCATTACAGTTTCTAGGTGTACGACGCCCTACGTTAAAAAAAAGCTCGATGTCAATTTAGGGCTGAAGATGCCCTAGATAATGGAACACGCAGTCATCCATCACCTGATTCCTAAGGTATACAATATAATTTCATTCCATTAATATGGTGTACGTTTTAGTATGCCATTTGTGACTTTATCTTACGGACATTTAGAACGCAGTAGAATTTTCAACAAAATTATGGCAAATGATGTCACCTAGCTTCGTTGGAACTATGACGGTGAAGGTCAAAACAATGGAACGATAAATAGATAAACTTTTTAATGAACGGCCCATGACAGCACAGAATTGTCAATCAAAATGAAATTAATTGTTATATGATGCTAAAATCGAAATTCGCAGTATTGTGTCAATGCTTTTTCTAGACTGGGCGCCTTGATCACTTACTCCTAAATAGTCGCTATTTCGATAGATATAAACTTGCAGAAAGAGAGTGTTTTGAACGCACTTTCAAAAAGAGAGCATTACTGGGAAGTAAATTTGATGTAATATTACAGCTAATTTAACGTGTTACTAAATAGGTCCTTGATTTTGCGGTTTGATCCTCGTTAGTTATATTGCTATTTTATCTAACTGACTCTGTAAATTAAAATGCCTCCGAATGCATGATTGGTAGTTTGGCTATGTTGTTAAACAAGATTTGTGTTTATCTGAAGCTCACCAGCTTGATTTAGATAATTGTTATCACCTTCCACGCATTATACTTTGAACCTCAGGCTTTAAGGGGTGATTTACATCGTTTTCTAATTTGAAAGCTCCTACCGTATTAAATGAGCATCACACTTTATTGGAAAGAGTATGTAGTAAAAATAGAAATACGAGTTATACCATTTTAGAAGAGTTTCAAAACAAAATATTCGTCAATAACCGATGTTAGAGAAACATGTTGAATCAAAATGTGGCGATAACACTGCGTAAATTTATAAATAACAACATCCAAACCTATTAAAACCACAAATAACTTAACTATCGTAAATAATAAAAGCTATTGTTAATATTATTATTGATATATATATATATATATATATATATATATATATATATATATATATAAATATATATATATATATATATATATATATATATATATATATATAAATATAAATATATATATATATATATGTGCAAAAACAAAAAGGAATTTTAGCAGATATAAGAAACATTTTTTTCGCATTTTCTTCTCATATATCTACTAATGAACATATCTTTATATATAAATTGGAAAGCAAAACAAGATAGAAATTTGTGAACATAGAGAGAGTGAAAAACGGAAACAAATCAAATTGCGTACGTCACATCCAGTTCAAGCTCAATGCTTGTACGTGCTTCTTCTGCTTGCATAAATCCGGCTGCAATTTATTTTTGAAGCCTTCAACCTGCTGCTTGGATCTTATTTTCAGTCCCATCTTCAGGGTTGACACTATACGCACAGGAATAAAGCACAACTTGTGGCAAATGTGGTATCCTCATTCAAGACAGATATATTTATATTTATTTTAATTCCAAAAGTATTTTTTATTGTCTCCTTAATATCCGGTCTTCATACCTAGTCTCTAATACTCAAATGTATACATAAACTTATCCATGTCACCCCTCCCCGCACACAACCACCTATATACACATAGGTGTACTCTACTAAAGTGACATTTATCGAATAACTATAAGCAAACCTTATGGATTGACATACACGCCTATCCATGATGTCTACATTTTTAATTGCTGTTCCGGACGCATAGAAGGATCAACAAAATTTTTGATTTCAATATTGCAGTAATCCTCAAATACCCCAGTTTACCTAATCCCATCCTGTTTGCAATAGGTTATAGAGAGAGGTTAATAAAACTGTTAAAAGAATATAGTATTATTCTATCGTTTGGACAAGACCGAATACGGAGCCTACACTAACGAATCGTCTCTCAACCAAATACACATTAATACTCATATCCTGTATAAATTAATTTCGCCATTTCTGTGTCAAAACAATGTACATATATATATATATATATATATATATATATATATATATATATATATATATATATATATATATATTAGCAATATTTTATTTTATTTAATTTATTATTTATATTATAATTATCTATATACCCACATCTTATAAATATATCCATTTATATATACGTCCACACGCTATATCTTATGCATATATAGATAAGCATATAAGCAACCATGTGGGTTCTTCCCACATCTTTTATAAATATCTATATATCCATCATATATATATTTATCGTGTATACATCTATATAATATAATATGAATATCATACAAGCAACACTGTGAGTCCCTCAACGGATAAATTATATCAGTCAAAACGCTTTTGTTAATATTTATATATCTATTTTTATGTCTATGTGTGTATATAGCGCCCTATAAATATATATATATATATGTATCTATAAGCAATGAAATGGGTTCTTTGAACTTCAAGTACCTACAATTCACCCTGAGTGTATAGTATATTTACTTTACATATATATTATATTTAAATTATATATATATATATATATATATATTTTATACTAAAAATATGCATATATCAAAACATATAAATATACGCATCTACACCCAATTTATATATATATATATATATATATATATATATATATATATATATATAATGTATATCTCAATCCACATAAGCAACCATGTGAGTTCTTCTCACCTTATATATAAAATCTAAATATTCTTCTACATATATATTGCGAATATCTAAATAAGCATTTAAGCAACCATGTGAGTTCACCCCACATCTTATATGAATATTTAAAATCATTCATGGATGTCTCTGCATAATATGTATATACATATAATATAGATACACATATCTGTTAAGTATATTTAGATAAACATATAAGCAACAATGTGAGTTTCTCTCACATCTTATATAAATCGAAAATATTCATCATATATATATATATATATATATATATATATATATATATATATATATATATATCTGTGTGTGTATGTGTGTAATCTGCATATCTAAATAGACATTTAAGCAACCATGTGAGGTCCACCCAGATATTATTTAAATATTTACATTTCCATCCATCAATAAATTTCTATAAATGCATATATATATATATATATATATATATATAGTATATATATGCCCGAAGATACGATTTACTATAATTATAGCCAAATTACCTCTTTCTAACTCCATCTAATTTGTTCCGTTTTCTATCTCAGATTCATAGTCGCGGTCTCTTAGTTGGATTTATTATTAACTCTGATTCCTTCAATCTACGTTTTCTTCCATTCGAGAAGGCTTCATTAAATATTGGGCCTAATGATTTTTTTACAGATGTCATATTCATGACGTTCATTCCTGATTTTATTTCAATTGATTCTCTAATCAACCTGGTTAATCTATTTCGGTTACATAGTGCAATCCGTTTACAGCCATCCCAGTTTATCTAATGACCTGTCTCGATTGAGTGGATTCTATTCGGTATCGCTATCAACCAAACGTTCCGACCATCAACTCGTGACCAGTCTTTATGCTACATACACAATACTGCCTGAAGAAGTTATGCCTAATTAAGAATCGTTCCTTTCTTATTTTCTTCTTAAGTATCTACAAATTAACATCTTTCTATGTATAAATTGAAGAGAAAAACAAGTTAGAAAAGTGTACACAGGGAGAGAGTGTGAAATAAGGAAACAACCAATCAATTACGTGCGTCACCTCCATTTCAAGCTCAATGCCTGAACATGCTTCATCTGCTAGCATATATTCGTCTGCAATTTTTTTTCTATAATGCTTCGTATGTGGCTAACACTCTTCTGATATTGAATTTAGTAATTATATTAAATGCTACAGGCGTTTTTCGTAACAGAAATGAAAGCAGTCCATTCGAACATCCCATTTAAGGGGATGCAGTTTCCCGAATGGCACAAAAGAAAGTTAAAGCGGCATTTAATGCAGCTAAACTACGAGTGTTACTTATGATATATATATATATATATATATATATATATATATATATATATATATATATATTTTTTTTTTGTCCATTAAATGCGATCTTCGCTTGCACATCTTCTTTATGCGAGTTTCTTTCTTTGCGTCTTTTTATTTTATGTACACCTTAAAATTGAAGTCATACAATTAAATTGTTCTGAAATATGCACCTCCAACGGATAGTAAATACCGTGGAAAAATTAACAATTATACACACATGAAACATAAAGCGTTGACCAACTAAATACATGCGATAAATTCTTGCTTGGTGTAAATGTGTTTCAGAACAATGGAATTGACTAAAAGAATCTAGAACTTTTGAGCTATTCGTACAACTTTTCCCGAGCCTTTCCTATCGGAGAAGTAAAGTTTTAAGAAATAGAACTAAAGCTGAAGGCTGAAATAAATTAGTAAATTTTGTAATGGCATTTATATGAAAGGCAATTGCGACACTTTGACCGACTGGAAGTACATGTATTTATTTTACCAAATTTCAAAAATAAATAAAATTCATTTTATTCAAAGAAATTTTGCATTATTGTTCTAGTGTATGAAGAGGAATTCAATTTCTTTATTCCATGATCCATACAGTGTTAATATATCTTAAGTTACTGGATTTGGCTTTCTTTTAAATTTTTAGTTAGTGTGGATGTATGAACCTGGAAGTCACTCGGACGCAAATATGTACAAGAATATTATCGCATTCATGCTGGGCATGTTGTATATGTATATGTGTGTGTAACAGTGCAAAATTAATTTGAGACGGATTTTGAAAATTTTTTTGTAAAATTGGGAAATACATTCATTCTATTTCATTAGATCGGTCGAACAGCATAGTACGAGTTACTGACTGTAAATTTGATGTTTTCCGACTGGTTAGGTAAAAAAGGATTGGTGTTTATACAAAGCAATCTTACTTGATTTGACGATATATCCTGATTTTTGCGGAGAACTAAGCACGAAACACATGCGTGCCTGGGATTATGTCTTCCGTTTATGCTGACTTTGGCTTATCCTTCTAGTTCTATTTTAACTAATTTATTACTCGGTGCACGACACATAACAAACCATTGGTTTGGAGATCAGAGCTAAACTAACGTTGGCTTTTAAATTTTGAAAATTCAGAGATATGATGCTCACCTCTAGTAGACGTGCAAACATTATACTTAATTGGATATATTATTAGTATAATTTCTATACAATTATGTAAATAATTTTTTTTCAATTTTCTGCACACAGTATTCAACCAAATAAGTCATAAATCTGATTAAGGGGATTGTACTGCTTTGTAGACTATACATATTTATTTGATTCTTCCATTCTTTATACGTAGCTTGATCCTCGTATGGAAACATTAGTGTCGGATAAGAAATGCACAGGTTTGCAGGAAATACCCCACTTGTGTAATCGTAAGTCACACTCTAAAAACAAGTTAGAACTCCCATATATCAATGCTCGACGAATGATACATATTATATAAATAAAAAGTTTTTCCTTCACATCCACGTGTATTCCACTTTCGAGTGGAAGCCTTTAAATGAAACTTATAACTGGTTAACACATCGCAGAAGATAAACTAAGAAAGCTTTATTTCAATTTTACATGAAAAATCTATAACGAATTTCAGTTTCAAGCTATATATAATATTGGATAATAGCAAATGCGATGAAACTATTTGATTGAATGGAGTAGTACGAATAATTTTTAAGGTAGTGATCAAAACACACGTGCAGACTATTTAAATCAAGTTTGCGATCATGATATAAACACCTGACCTATTATGTACAAATATATTTTGTGTAAACTAAGCATCGTGTGGTGTTTTGACCTGTTTCGTCCATATTAGGAACTCATCACGTATTGACCACATTTTTCCACGTAAATGGTTGGAACCTGGGCACGTCTACTTTGGAATGTGGTGCTCTAAACACTGAGCCACCCTGCCATAAACTTCATACACTTTTCAGTTATGCACACCAAAATCGCGCAGATATTATGATCGTTTTTCCTTTAGGTAATATTTTTACATTTTATTGTGCAATCTTTATATATTTAAGCATCATTTCCTTATTATGCATTTTATTTTAAAAACGCTTTTTAGTACTTATCCTGGCATGATTTAACTATTGGCGCATTTGAATAACGTGCTTTCTATGATTTCGTGATTTCTCATTTTACCAATAAAAAATTGAGCAAATCGTAAATATAAAATATATCATTGTTGATTCATTTAGATGGATAAACACGTTTCTTAAATTATATTTAATTGTGAACTTAACAATTATAACAATTATATATATGTTTAGTCATTTTATTCTTATATGTACAGAACACTATTTTCAGTTTGATAGTCTTGTTTCTAGCACGACTGATATTTAAAGTAACTTTCTTGTGTTTACAGAACATAATTTTCAGTTTATTGATGTTCTTAATGTTAAATTGTGTATACTGCTCATTTTCGAACATTAGGTCATTTTTCTAGAACGCTCGTTTTCGTTTGTTTAAATTACTGTTAACATTATTAACGCAATACAATTTACAATAATTGATTGCGCGGGTGGTGGTAACAATTATTTAAATCAATTTTGCGAGCTTGAAGTGAACACCGGCTGGTGGTAGTTTTGTTATGTTGTCCGACGACTGGTAAAATACAATGGGATTGGTGTTTACTTCAAGCTCGCAAACTTGATTTAAATAAATAAATATTATTAACGATTGGTTATCATCGTAAAATGTGATCAACACTCAAAAGACTATTTGATTATAAAAGGAATATATTTTTAATAAATGATGGACGGTATCATCATGTTAGTTGGCTTTCTCACTGTGTTCAACGATTATAACACAGGCTGACCACACATACGCATACACACACACACACACATATATATATATATATATATATATATATATATTTATTCTTTTGAAATGCGAGCTTTAATAAAATTCATTGTACCCTTCCTTTGTGCAAAAACAAAAAGAAATTTTATCAGATATAAGAAAATTTTCTTTCTCATGGTCTTCTCAAATATCTACTCATGAACATATCTTTATATATAAATTGGAAAGCAAAACAAGATAGAAATATGTGAACAAAGAGAGTGTGAAAAATAGAAACCAATCAAATTGCGTGCGTCACATCCAGTTCAAGCTCAATGCTTGTACGTGCTTCTTCTGCTTACATAAATCCGGCTGCAATTTGTTTATCCATAAGGCTTCGTATGTGGCTAGCTCCCTTTTGCTTTTGCATTTAGTAATTACTTTGAATGCTACGTCTGGAGAACATACGTGCGATGTTTCGATGATGTGTTGCGCAATAGCAGACGTGTATTCACCATTTGATTTAAAACAGGCGTTCAAGTTGCAATGTTCTCTCATTCGAGTAATTAACCGTCTGGTCGATCGGCCTACGTAAGTTGATCGACAACTTGCGCATGTATATTGGTAAATAATATTTGATATCGACATTAACGGCTGTTTCTCTTTGATTGCTGGTAAAGGCAAGTGTGTTACCCTAAATAACACTCGTAGTTTGGCTGCATTAAATGTGCGTGTCAATGCTGCTTCAACTTTCTTTTGTGCCATTCGGGAAACTGCATCCCCCTTAAATGGGATGTTTAGGTAGACGGTTTTCTTTTCTGGCCCATAGTACGTCTGTTTCTGGTTAACTCCCCTTTTAATAATTGATTCAATTAATTGTCTGGGATAGCCATTAGACATTAAATCGTTAATTGCTTTATTATATTCATTTTCTTTAGAATCTTGACTAACCAACCTGTCAATTCTTGAAAAGCAACCACGAACTGTTGATAATTTATATTGAAATGGCACAAAACTGCTGTAATGCAAATACTGTGCAGACCATGTTGGTTTATGGTAAATTGTTCTGTTTAATTTACCATTAGTTTCTTTCTTTAATAGTACATCTAGGAAAGGCAGACAGTCATCTTTCTCGTGCTCTGACGTGAAACCGATATTCTTATGTGCTTTGTTGAAACTTTGAAGCAATGTTCGTGATTGCGACCTGTTTTTAAGTACAAGAAATATATCATCCACGTACCGTATATATTGAGCACATTTACTTATGTCACTCTTTAATGATGTATTTTCTAGGTGCCCTAGAAAAATCTCAGCCAACACTGGAGATAAGGGGCTTCCCATTGCGACACCATCAGTCTGTTTGTAGATGTTTCCATTAAAACGAAATCGTACGTCTTTCGTGCATAATAAGATAAGCTTGCGTAGAGTTTGACCTGGCACCGGCGATGGTAATATATCGTGTTCTACCGCTTTGACTATAATGTCAATGGTTTCATCAATTGGAACATTTGTAAACAAAGACGTAACATCAAAAGATACCATAATCTTGTTTTTAACATTTATATCTTGAATTTTGTTTACAAACTCAAACGAATCGGCAACCGAATGATTACCTAGTAGTTTACGTAATGGTTCAAGTAAACGAACTAGCCATTTAGCTAGTGCATGAAACGGAGAATTTACCATTGATAAAATTGGCCTCATAGGACAACCTCTTTTGTGTGTTTTTGGTAATCCGTACATTATTGGTGTAGATGATCCAACTGGCTTGAGCTTCTGTGCAGTGGCCTCATCAATAAAACCGGCATCTGTCAAAATCTTAATTTCATTTATTACTTTGCGCTCCACCTTGTCTATTTCATCTGATTTATCGTCTAGACGTGTGAATTTTGTATTGTCATTTAACACGTTTTCCATCTTTTGTACGTATTCAGATTTGTCCATTATAACTGCGCTCTTTCCTTTATCAGCGCGTAGTATTTTGATGTCTGCATTTCTGCTGATATTTCTAAGTGCATTTAGATGCTGCTTTGTCAACGCATGCTGCTCTGCACATTTAGACGATTTCAGGTGTGAAGCCTGATCAACTAGTGTAGCCTTGAACCAATTTTTATAATCAATACTGGTAGGCTCCAAGTCAGCTGTTTGTTCAAATAACAATTCAAATGCTGCCTCAAAATCAACATCGCATTTATTAGAAGGATGTATTCCATAATTTCGGCCCATCGATAGTGCCTCCATTGTTAGCTGATCGATTGGCACTTTTGATAAGTTAAGCACACGCTTATCAAGATCGGTCGGTATTAAATCACACAAAACTCCAGGTTTTACATCTTTTTCCAATTTGTTCAAAATTCTTGCTTTATCTTTCTTCATAACTGTCGGCAAAAACATCAAAAATTTCATTCTTGCAAAAAGACTTAGTTCATCTAATACACAAGATACACACCCAATTCTTGCCTGTAGCACTGCTTCATCTTCCTTCAACTGCTCAATTTTAGAATACGCCAACCTTGTAAGATTTCTTCGGTTGACTCGTAGTTTTGACTTTCGTAAACTGCGTACCAAATCACCTGGGAACCGTAATTGTTTAATACACTGATAATAATGTTTTAACCACAATTGCGTTCTTTGCGCTCTACACTTTAACGTCACTAGTTCATCTAGTTTTCTGAAAGATTCTTTTGAAATGCGAGCTTTAATAAAATTCATTTTACCCTTCCTTTGTGCAAAAACAAAAAGAAATTTTATCAGATATAAGAAAATTTTCTTTCTCATGGTCTTCTCAAATATCTACTCATGAACATATCTTTATATATAAATTGGAAAGCAAAACAAGATAGAAATATGTGACGCACGCAATTTGATTGGTTTATATTTTTCACACTCTCTTTGTTCACATATTTCTATCTTGTTTTGCTTTCCAATTTATATATAAAGATATGTTCATGAGTAGATATTTGAGAAGACCATGAGAAAGAAAATTTTCTTATATCTGATAAAATTTCTTTTTGGTTTTGCACAAAGAAGGGTACAATGAATATATATATATATATATATATATATATATATATATATATAAGCGACGCACATCTATATTGTGAAAGTTCAGGTGCTATTACATATTTAGATAGTCGTAAGTGTAAACGGATCGGTTTAACCGAAATTTCACATTTGATCTATTCGAATGTCATTTTATTGTGTGATGATCTACAGACTGAAGATTGAAACATTTGATCAGCAAATAAATTTAAATATATGATGTATGAGGAATTCTGAACAGATTTGTCCTACAAAATGCTAACTGCAATGCTTTGATTGTGTAATTTTTCTAGTGGCGCATGAAATAAGTTTTGTTTGAGATAGTTACGGACGTATGCATATTGGTTTCGAAGCAGCTTTGCAGCAATTATGAAAATAAGTATTTATTTTAGTTGCTTTATTTTCTTAGAAATTTCATGTTAAAAAAAATAAATTCGGCACACGTGGTCAGTAACTGCTTATTGTTTACGCGGTGGTTCTTTATGTCATCTACTTTTGAGATGGTCACAGATTCGTATTAATGATGCGCATAACCTGAACAATTTTTGAAATCTATTTTCGCAGAATTTGCGTTTATGGAAATATAATTGCTTCATTCAGAAATTTACTGATATTTAGTTCGTGGGGGCAGATGCATGAAGCTGTCCGTTAGTTGCGGTGTTGGGGAAAGAAAATTCAACGTACGCTGTTCTAATAAGAGTTATGGAGAGGTGTCTAAATTGCATCATGTAGTCCAGCTCTCAGAATCAATAACTTGAGTAGTTTCATTAGCTGAAACACTCAGTGGACTATGAATATATTTCTGAGGTAAGGATTATGTTTAAAATACTTGATGGTACAGTTAATAGTTCAAATTTTGGCTAGCCCATGCTTGTAGACAGAGATTATAAGCGCTCTTGGAAAGGGTTATAATACGGCGACTTTGAAGAAAGAAGAAAGATTTGGTTGTGAGACGATAAAAATACGGCTAAGTCTCTGCGTCATTCCTGATGGATCGGAACGAAGAATCCATTTGTTAGCGGAGTTTATAAGAATAGCTATACAGAATGTGTGATGATTCAGGTATAATTAATGGAAGACTACGATATGGTTAGTGAGAGATTAATTTCACTTACTGTGAATCGTTCGATAGGTAACTCGTTGGTTGAGGAGGTGGCTTGGTTTGGAAATTTCGAAGTCACTTAGTACACATGAACCAGCAAGAAACCCATCGTATTACTGCGTGGTTGGTTGTTGTAAATGCACTTCACAATAGTGAAAGAATACCAAGACTAAATGCACAAGAATGTGCAAAAGGTCATTGAAATATACGGTTGATATTTTAAATTGATCCGGCTTCCATTGCGGACAGCGATGACTTTTGAGTTTATAGAGATTTTGCATTAGAAAGCACAGCATGGAGCGCTATACAACACTTCAAAATACGGCTAAACATAATCTCTTGCTGAGTTGCCTGATTTTACATTCCAAACCGTAATAATTGAGGTCAAAACTACCTGTTTATATAATTCACGTGCAATCGGATTGGTTGTAGAACTACGCCAAGAGTTGAAGGCGGCTTTACTCGCTGCAGACAAGTTTGAAAAACGAGTTTGTATATATATATATATATATATATATATATATAATAGTAATGCTAAAAAGAAACGAAATCGGTAAAATCTTATGATATGGACAACAAAGCTCGAGTTCGATAAAGCTGTACATCTACTCGATCATTCTGTGCATGATAATATGGGGAAATAGTTGGTTACTGCATAGAAACCTTACTAAAATTCTTTAGGACGAGATACCCATAATTAATGCTGTACGCCTTTATGCTCCTTGATATTCTGCTAGATATTTAAGAACTTAAAAATACACATTATATTCATCTGTGTAAAGACGTCACATAGACTTTTTTGAAGTCAATCTTCGAAGGCATTTACACAGTATTAGAAATAATAATTGAACTTCCTATCAGAGAAAGCTAGTTTAACTTAGAAGAGATCTCAGGCCAGAATTAGGGCAATTAACGGCTGATACCAGTGTAAATCCATAGTTTTAGGAACAATGCATATATACGGCCTGTGTAGTTTAACCACAAATCCGTTGCAGAAGAAAGATCATAGAGGAAGGTTCCCATGTGCCTTTCTATTTAGCGTCAGTTGTTTGACCGTCTTTGCGAGATTTGATCTGTTAGAAAATAGAAATGGATAGTATTCTAAAGCTCAATGTCAAATGACTGTTGGAAAGAGCTCATTAAGGAAGACATAATTACAGGTTGATAAAGAGATATAAGCTGCATATGCATGAATTAAACGTAAATAACTAAAAATACAGAAAAGGTAGAGAACTAAATTTCTGCAAATTCATTACGAAACAGACTTACTGAATTTATGTATAGAATTTATGGCTAGGAATTTGATTAATGGCGGTAATCGTCAGTTGAGCGGAGTAGTTCGTGGACAGTTGCAGTTCCAAGTTGTTTAGATCCCATTATTTACAGTAAATCAATAAATTAATATGTGAGTGCATAATATAGTTAAATCCAATTAGGCATATTAAGAACTTTTACCTCTGGTGTATGTATTTTATTGACACTTACCTTTGTACGTTACTAGTGGCTTGCCTAAATTTTGTTCTTACTAAATAGCATCAGTGAGACTTTCAATCTGGAAGCCATTGATCACAGGTAGTCCAGTGCTGACAATGCGACCCCCTATAGGGTCATAATGCTCTATTTGAATGGACTTAACAGCACCAATGTTAGGATCTAAGCCGAAGTCAGAGTGGTTCATGAATTCTTAAAAATGTTGTTTATACTATTGTTTAACTGATCATATCTATTGACATCATTCACTAAACCGGAGTACGTCTCACACTTGTGCGCGTGTCGTGCAATTATACTGCTCCGTTAAATTTAATAAAATGCACACTCTCATTCATCGCTTGACAATTTCTCTATTTATACCTCTGAAATATATCGCTGATTATTTTTGTATGTCCTGTAAACATTGCCTTCTTTTTTAAATAATAAAATGGTAAAATCGGATTTCTAAATTGTATTTAAACTGTAGGATTTCCTGATGGTCTTGTTTGCTCGTTAACACGATCATTGTCGAAAACAATACATAGCAACATGAACTCCTCTCCAAGAACTGAAAGATACAAGATTTTGTCAGAATCATCAGCTAACAAGTTAGGCGATCCGCTCTCTATACATAAGAAAACGTCTTGTCTTTCCGCCTGTAACTTAAGCTCAGAGTTCAATATAAACAAAAATCAACTTCATTTTGTTAGCAGAATTGGCCGCGGCAGTTTTGGAGAGGTGTGGCAAGCAAAGTTAATGGAAAAACTTGTAGCTGTCAAACGATTGCACTCTAGAAACGAGTTGCATACACAGAACTTCCTCGTAGAAGCGCAACTCCTACAACAGTTGAGGCATAAACGCATTGTGCAGTTAGTGGGAGTCTGCACAACTTACCTAAATAATGATCAGGATTTGCAAGAAACTGATTCTAGTAGCGTTGTCGATGGCGAAAAAGGGACGCAGGATAATGACAAAAAATGCCGCCAGAAAGACGTTTTTATTGTTACTGAGTTGATGGCACGTGGTTCACTAAAAAAGTTCATGCGACAAGAATATATTAGAAAGGAAGACTTGGCCACTCACAGATCAGTACACGAAAGCAATGTTGACTGTGAACTCCTCATTAAGATGATGTGGCAGGTAAAATGGTGGACAAACATATGTTTACAATGTTCAATTTAATTTCTTAACTTTTTATTTGATTGAAACATATTTGTAATACTTACATTTGGCAAAAATCCGTTTCTTCAAATTTCTACGTGTTTCTATATAGAACACACACACACACGCATATATATATATATATATATATATATATATATATATATATATATATATATATATATAAATTTAAATTCAGACGAAAATCGCTTATGAAAGTATAATTTTATTGTAATTTAGAAGCAAAAAAACAATTTTAAAAGGCCATTTCCGTGTAGCCAGAACTCAATTCGACGGTTATATGTAATACTTTATATATTCAATTTTTTTAAATCAATGGGTACGAAGTTGATGTAAGCACCTAGAATATACAACATTAATTATTAGGTGAAAAACTTACGTAACGAGGCACACATAAGTATTTTACCAGTTTATAATCAAATCATGTACGATTTTTTGATTGTTTAGCTGAGAATAAAAGATGTTACATAAAACAGCTTGCGCCATGCCTGATTCGTTTTCGTTTTTTCTTTGAAGAAAATCTTAGAAATCCGCCCGATTCGGAGTGTGATTATATAGGCAATCAGTTCAGGAATTGCGCAAACGTTCTCCTCAATATCAGCGGTATTTGGTCAAAATGCTTCGAATTACTTCTTTGTTAATCCCCTGGTACGACCCACATCGCGCGCTGATCAGCAGCGACATTTAAAAAAATAAAGTTTGCGAGCTTGAAGTGAACACAAATTCCATTGTATTTAACCAGTCGTCGAACAACATAGCAAAAATACCGTCAGTCGCACGCACTGACACGTTTCCATCTTCCATGATCATCATTAGAGTACGTCGACAAACTAACTAGTGGGGGTCAAACCGCAATGAATATATATGGAAAGCAATATTAGATATGCGGCTCTCACCTTTAATGTTCTTGCATACATTGTACTTGACTGGAAATGTCGGCTGCACGATTTCTATGCAGCTACGAAAGTTGTTTTAATAAATGACGTTATATTTTGTGTTGCGGGGAGCTCATTATTTACAATCATGTTAAACAGGCGTGTTTTGTATAAAATAACATGAATTGTGTATTAGGCATCCGAAAATTCTCTAACTTTATAATTCTTCAAAAAAAATATTCAGAATAATGCGTTCCTTTTAAAACTGGTACTAACATATTTTTTATGCTCCATGAATACTTCAATAAAATTTTTGTGTTCTGTTGGACACATTTAGTATCAAATTTCGTTTTGAAAAACATTGGACAGTGCTTTGGTAATGGATCTATTGTCCATTCCATTATTGTTTACGATGAAATTCCCTTTTTAGACCGCCATCCTCCTGTCTGAATAGCAATGCACCCCAGAAGGACAGTGCGTTAAGCTTAGGAGTTTCGCGCTCGCAGGTCAACATTGTTTAGATTGAAATTTGTTTCGATATCTTTAAACTTCAGTTTAAGTTTGTCATCAGCATATCTCAGATATGTATATCAGTATTGTGGATTACGTGGTTGTATCTTTGATGCTTACATAGTGTACATGTAGACAATAGCCAGTAGACCTCCATACTGACTGACAATCGACTTGCGTGGAGTTGTGAGATTGGAAAATTAATTGCACAACTTTCATGCACATACTGACGAGACGTGTAAACGCCCCGGCTTCAAGTAAATGCCGTACGACGTTACAAACTCGGTTAAGGTGCTCTGAATAGAGATTAGTTACTGATATGGGGGCCCTTAAGAGGGCCTTGGCGGCGTTCGCGTAAGTTATATATATATATATATATGTAAGTTGATGTTCTGTTCCTTGGGTGGACTCTGGTTGTGGTTCCTGCTGTTGTTATCATGTGTGGACAACTTGGTTGAAGTTCTGCATTAATTGGCTCGTCTTGCTGGCTGAAGTGCAACACGGTGAGTCACGAATGTTGCCAATTGTTGGTGAAACAAATCAATATCCAGCGTAGGTATTGACAGCCGACAGAACGCACACGCGTGAAGCAGGTAGAATGCAAATGCCCCAACTGACTTGCATGGTAAATTACCGTGCTTAAATAGCATGCAATATGTGTACTTGCATACTATTGGTTAAACGTGGTTAAACGTGGTTAAACGGCAATTTGCTTTTTTCTCATTGGTGCAACGTAAATAAATTTGAATTTAATTTACGCAATATGTCGGCGATTGATTTGTGTCGTTACAACACTTTCCTCTCTGAAAAAAAAAGAAAAAATATTCCTCTCTGCGAGGCTAGATAAGAAATGCATGACAGAGTTCGAACCAAGTTAAGCAAAAATATGATGAACCATAAGTGCTGGGCTTAAATATGCTTGTTGGTTGCTTCAACAATGATATGATGCCAGGTAACCACTAGGAATTGCTACACAAATTGTTAGCTCTAGTGGACGGTCATAGCACGTGAGGCAAAATAGAGCAGTGTAAGTTTTGGAGCCGCAGCGTGAAAATTTCGAGGTAAATCGCCTCTGAATTTGCCAGGTTTAAGATAAAAACCTAAGCAGGTTGGATCGTTGTCAATGTGTTTGTATACGACCAAAGGAGCTAGAGTGCTCGACGTTGTGGTCATGACATTTGTAGAGTGGTCTTTGTGCAATTGATAAAGTTGAGATATGCATTGAAAGTGGCCTGTACCATGATATGTAGCTGATCACTACTTAGTGTTGCTACACGAAAGCGTTAGCTCTAAGTAGCTGGTCATACCAAAATAGGCAGTGTAATGTCATGTGTGAGAAATACATTATAATGTAAAAATATATACATTAAAATCAAAGGTAACTGCATAAAAATATGTACACGAACATTGCCTCAGAGATGGCATAATACCAAAGAACTGTTCAAAAATGCTACACAATTGTTAGCTAAGAACAGCTGGTTATGCCACGTGAGACAAATACGAAAAATAACATAAGGTTAAAAAATTTTATAGTTAATGTTAATGTTTAAAAAAAATTAATTACGCCTTATACAAAGCAGGTCATTGAGATTGTGGGCAGACGGAGCCTGAGACGTGTGTAGAAGGTTGAACGCTCTCAGGATCAGGTGGTTCGATAAACGGTTTCAACCTGTCTATGCTTACTGATGTCGGTGTAGCGCCTTGCATAATGATGAAGTATTTTGGCTGTTTGAGTAAAATCGGGTAAGGACCGCGATACTTGGGTTGTAGTGGTGCAACAGCATTATTGTTGCGAACGAGTACTCTCTTGCAGCTGTGGAGCTGTGGGTGAACGAAGACTGGACGAGGCGTGTGTCTCGGCTGCTGTTCGGACATGTTACCGAAATGAAGTCGAAGGCGGGTAGCTTCGTCTTGTGGGTCATCTTGTGCCGGTAGTAGACGTGGGAGCTGACTAGGCAGGCGTAGATCCATGCCATACAAGAGTTGTGACGCAGACGTTTTAATGGATTCACGAGTACGGGAACGCATGGCCAGCAGAACTAAAGGTAGTGCATCGACCCAGTTGCCATTAATGGACGAGGATGCTAAAGCTGCTTTGAGTTCCCTATGCATTCTCTCTACCATGCCATTAGCTTGGGGATGGTAGGCAGTCGTCTGGCGTAAGATGCATCCCATGTACCGCAAGGTGGTTTTGAAACGATCAGATGAGAAGCAAGTGCCTCTGTCCGTGATGACCTCATTGGGAACACCATAATTGGATATCCATGCAGAGATAAAACCGTTAGTTACTTCGTCTGCAGAAATGGTGCCAAGAGGTAATGCCGCAGGCCACCGTGTAAATCTATCGATCATAGTTAGGAGGTAGCTGAAACCTTGAACCTTTGTCAGATGAACTATGTCGATGTGGACGATGGCTAGGCGAGAAGTAGATCGAAAATGTTGCAACTTAGAACGAGTGTGTCGTGTGATCTTGTTTTTCTGACAAATTAGCACACTCTGAGACCCATCGTTTAACATTCTGCCTAAGTCTGTGACCCCAGAAACGATCTGTAAGAAGTCGGACAGTCGCTTGGCTTCCTGGGTGAGAAATTGAGTGAATTGAATCGAAAACTTTTCTCTGAAGGCTGGTCGGCAGAACTGGCTTGTTGGGCTGCGTACCCGTGGGGTAAACAATTGGTAAGCCTTCCCACAGACGGCATATGAACTTGGTTGGGTGACGGGCTATTGATCTTTGAATGTGAATGTCACCGCGTTGTTCAGTTCGCAGGAGAGTTGGCGTTAGTGCAGGTTCACTGAGTGCCACGGAGTTGACAGTGAATGGTGACGGCGAAGGTGGTTGTAGAGAGACGTCTGGCCTGGACAGGGCATCTGCAATGAAGTTCTGTTTGCCCTTGACGTGAAAGACGTCAAATTGCCATTCGCTTAGACGAGAAAGCTGTCTTTCCACTCTGGCAGGGTACTTGGCGATAGATGAAGTTGCGTTTCGAAGTGCGCTAACTAGTGGTGCATGATCTGTGAAAACAACAAATCTGCTACTGCCAATGATGCTGATAAAATGGCGCACTGCGTCGTGGATGGCGAGAAGTTCTCGGCCGAAAGTGTCGTACCTCGTTTCTACTGGTTGGAGAGTACGCGAGTAGAAACTGATAGGCTTCCGAACTCCGTCGATCTCTTGTTCCAAAGTGGCTCCAATAGCGAATTCAGAAGCATCTGTCGTGAGTAGAAATGGCTTTTCGAAATCTGGATGCGTTAGCATTGTGGCATTTGCTAACGAGTTGATGGCAAGACGAAGTAATTCCTCGTCTTCGGATGACCAAGCAATGATGGAATTCTTGCTAAGTCCTTTTCGGTTCCGCAGGTGCCTGCACAAAGGATAAAGTTGTTTTGAAAGTCCTGGAAGGAACTTGCGATAATAGTTTAGTACTCCCAGGATTTTCTGCAAATCGCTCAAAGTCCTTGGTGACTTGATATTCTTGATTGAATTCGTCTTTGACGGCAACGGTTGAATACCTTGGGCCGTGATACGATGTCCTAAGAAGTCGACGGATGAAGTTGCAATCTGCGTCTTGTCACAGTTGATCTTGAGTCCGTGGTTGGATAAGCGTGAGAGGACATTTCGTAGATGTTTCGCATGAGATTCTAGATCTGGACTGAATACCATAATGTCATCGAGATATGACATACAATAAGCAGAGTCGTCGCGAAGTATGTTGTCTATGAATCTTTGAAATGTCTGAGTAGCACACTTAAGTCCAAAAGGCATGTAAAGATATTCAAAAAGGCCAAATGGAGTGATGACTGCAGTTTTCTCGATATCCTCTGGTGCTACCGGTATGTGATGGTACGCTTGTCTGAGGTCAATCACTGAGAAGAAATTGCTGCCGTTGAGTTTTTCAAGTAAAGTGTTGATATTTGGAATAGGATATGCATCAGATTTTGTCACTGAATTTAGCTTACGGTAGTCTCCACAGGCTCTGTACGATCCGTTTGATTTTGAGACTAAGTGCAGTGGTGACGCCCATGAACTTTTCGATGGTCTGATGATTCCCTCTTCCAAAAGCCTTGAGAATTCTTCTTGGGCAGCTTTCAGCTTAGCAGGAGCCAGTGGTCGCTTCTTGAGTGCAATAGGTTGTCCTTCTGTGACGATATGATGCATCGTGTTGGAGACTCGTAGCTCTGACTTGTTAAGATCGAAAAGCGATTTGTATTTTCGAAGAGCTGCTGATATCTCTGCTGAATGATGCACTGGGGTTGGCTGAATGACCTGTAACTCCAAACGCTCGGAGGCAAGTGTCCAAAAGCTTTGTTCAAGTCCGGTGGAGGGGTCGATGATTTTTTGATTGGCAAGATCAACAATGAGCCGAAATTTTAGAAGGAAATCAAGGCCTATTATATTATGTGAGACCTTGGCAATGATGAAGTTGTGGGAAAATTCACGTCGTAGACCTATGTTGAGTGTGCGGTATTGGCAGCCATAAGTTGGTATGGGCTCGCCTGTAGCTGTTGCGAGAAGAACGCCTAGCGACATCTCGGCCATTGAATCACCTTTGAGAACTGAGACTGCCGCACCTGTGTCTACGATGTACTCTTCGCCAGTTTTGAAATCAAGAAGGTGCAGAAGTTCGTTTGGCTGTTTGGCCGGGTCATGCAAACAAGTAGGCTGGTGATTGCGACCGGCATTGTCTGTTTGGTTCTCTATGTGAAAAATTCGGCGTGGACGAAAAGAGTCGACAGGGATGTCGGATTGTAGTTGGCTTCTTCCCTGTAGCGCCGTTGATGCCGTTGATGTGCAGAAAGTACGGTCTTCTACTTCCTGCGCCAGACGTTTCCCGATACTGATGCACCCTTGTGCCTGCGGTCTGTTGTCCTCTCCGTCAGCTGTGGAAATTGACACTCATTCGGAAATTCTTCGGAACGACAAAGACAAACTTGGCAAGCATAAAAAACTTCTGGTGGTTATAACACCAGTTCTTTGGAGCATATTTATTAAAGGATTGCGGAGATCTCGATCGCCGCCTACCATTATAATTTGACTTGGAAACGAATTTTGGTCGAGCATTCACTTGATTTATCTCGGATTTGGTAATGGCCAATCCTTCTAGAACTTTGGCCATGTTCGCCACTGTTCTCTCTAAAGAGGAGATTCTATCATCTTGCGGGGGTGAAGAAAAGGATGATGGATTCACTTTGGGTTCCATAACCCTATATTCTAACTCACATCTCTCAGATAAGTCATCTATAGAGAGAGTGTTGGGGAGCTGTCTGGCAAAGAGTTTTAATGTTTGGGGAAGATTGTTAATAAAAACAACCTTAGCCTCATGGTCAGAAATGTTGGTTTTATACCAACGTTTCCGTAATTCCCTCAGTATTTCTATGGGGCCAAGATTTGGCATATCTAACTGCGCATATTTGTTTATTATCTGCTCAGTTTCCGTGGGTCCAAGCAAGGATTCTACCTCGTTTTGTAGGCCCAAAATGGGATTAGGTAGCTTCCTAATGGCCTCAAGCTTAGGATAAATCCGTCGCTGCAATTCAGAAGGTAGTTTAGCAAACCCTTCGGCAGTTTTTGATGACTGTCATAATCAGGAAACAGGGAGAAGGCGGAGTCTACGGGCATAAAAAATAGCTCACTATCTCCATCCCAAACAGGAACATCAATATCTAAAATTGGACCTGACATTTTAACAATCTTACGGGATCTTAAAAGCATAAATTTATAAGCAATATGAAAATGTATAAATATACTTTAACGAAACGCTTACCCGCAAACAGCTTCCACAGTTGAATAAGTGCAGAACAAAAAACGTCACTCGTTTCCAAAAGATGCGCGAAGTTGAGTTGTGACGAGTACGTACGGTGCCGTTTCGTACGTAGGAAAGTTAAATAGAGGCCCAAATGTCACAAGTTGTGTTTTACTCCTGTGCGTATTGTGTCGACCCTGAAGATGAACCTGGAAATTCGGGTTCGAAAATTAGGTCAAAGAACAATGGAAAATCTTGATCCAACGTCATTTTCAGACAATCAGCTAATTGAAGGCTTAAAGAAGAAGGGACAAGTGAGAACCCATCAATTGAGGCCAAAAATTACATCATCTCAATATGAAGGAAGTTCAAGATTTTACCGACCTATGAGTGCTATCAATTGTCCCGCACAAGAAAAATGCGGTCAAATCCACAATGTTGCCAATTGTTGGTGAAACAAATCAATATCCAGCGTAGGTATTGACAGCCGACAGAACGCACACGCGTGAAGCAGGTAGAAGGCAAATGCCACAACTGACTTGCATGGTAAATTACCGTGCTTAAATAGCATGCAATATGTGTACTTGCATACTATTGGTTAAACGTGGTTAAACGGCAATTTGCTTTTTTCTCATTGGTGCAACGTAAATAAATTTGAATTTAATTTACGCAATATGTCGGCGATTGATTTGTGTCGTTACAGAAGTTTTTGGGAAATTGTGGGTAGAGTGAACGACGTGTGTTCTGTCGATGAATGTTCATAGGGAACCGATTGTCTGTCAACATGTATTACAATTACAAGTAAAAATTCTTTAAATCAAGTTTGGCGGTAGTCTTGCTTAGTTGTTCGACGACTGGTTAAATACAATTGGATTGGTATTTACTTCAAGCCCACAACCTTGATTTAAAGAATTGCCAAAAAGAATGTTTGTAAATAGATTTCTGACATCGAGTGAAATTTTTACTCTTGACATTTTACAATTTAACTTTATTTACAAAATCTAAGGTATCGCGAACCTAATTAGTTTCACATTCCGATTTGTACTTGTTCTTGGGTTGCTTTTAGTTCGCCCGCCAGTTTTTGCTGTGTTGTTAATCATTGACTTTATTGGTGTTCATGGCCTCAAGCTGCTTGTTCTAACAACTATTTGTACCATGGGTATGTCGTGCATTTTGATCGCGCGTGTGCCGGGACGAAGAATGACGTTATAGATTTCATTAGAATTGGTATCGTCAGTTACTTGTTGAATTGCTTCACACTTATTGGTAATCGCATGCCACATTGTATCCTTCGTAGTTTTCGATCCTTCTCTTATTTATTTGGCATGGCTTTTATTTTGCTCATCATCACGAAAATTGCTCACTTTATTTATGTCGTCATTGGTTTTCATAAGAAATGTACCCGAGACATTGTCTGGCTTCATTTATCTAATTTCGTTGTTGTGCCACAATTTTTTGTCTTTCCTTGAGATCCCCGTTTACAAGATTTAATCGCTTGTACCTCACTTAAAATAATCATAGAAACACACTTGATAGGCTAATTTTACTATGTTGTACGACGACTGGTTAAATACAAGAGGATTTATGTTTAATTCATGGACACAAACTTAATTTAAAGAATTGTTACCACCACCCCGCAATCAATGATCGTTTAATTGTATCGATCATTGAATTGAAACCCCAGCAGTTAAAATGACACGACTCGGTCATAAGCTTTAACGAAATCGTTCAAACATACTAGAGAGGAGAGCCGCATATCTAATTTTGCTTTCCATATGTATGCATTGCGGTTTGATCCTCGCTAGTCAGTTTGCCGTCGTACTCTGATGATGATCATGGAAGGTCGAAACGCGTCAGTGCGTTCGACTGGCGGTAGTTTTGCTATGTTGTTCGACGACTGGTTAAATACAATGGGATTCGTGTTTACTTCAAGCTCGCAAACTTGATTTAAAGAATTGTTACCACCACACGCGCAATCAATGATTGATTAATTCTATTTTTAATTGAATTGAAACCTCAGTAGTTAAAATGACACGATCCAGTCATTATCATAAATGAAGTTGTTCAAATATACTAGAGGAGAGAGCCGCATATCTAATTTCGCTTTCCATATGTATGCATTGCGGTTTGATCCTCGCTAGTCAGTTTGCCGTCGTACTCTCATTTTGATCATGTAAGGTCGAAACGCGTTACTGACGGTAATTTTGCTATATTTTTCGGAGACTGGTTAAATACAATGGGATATATATATATATATATATATATATATATATATATATATATATATATAAATTTGCCTTTGCTAACTTGTGCAATGTTTAATTTATACAGGTAACATATACATATAAGCACCTGACCCGTTATATACATGCATTTTTCAGTATAAACTAAGCATTATATAGTGTAGAAAAGGCAATTCACACACTAAACCTGTTTCGTCCTCATTAGCAACTCCTGACGTATTGTCCAGAATACGCCGCAAACAGGGCTTGGACCTGGGATCGTCCGCTTCGGAATCTGGTGCTCTAACGACTGAGCCACCCTGCCGCACTGTGGTAATTTGTGCAAAGTTTAGTTCATACAGACAACCAATAAATTATCAAAATCCCATTAACAAATACAATAAAACTTGCCAGTATACCTTGCTATCTGTTCTATAATAAGAGTTTGGATGTAGTTTATTCGTACTTCAATTCTTTAGAAGTTTCAAATATTTTTGTTTTAAAGGAAGGGCCAACTAAATCCTAAGGTGATATATGACTTAAAATATAACGGTGTGTTGCAGGTGTGACATAAGATTGTGAATACCAACCTTAGATTTTAATGTGTCCCAATGTGATCCCTAGTCACGGCAATTTCAGATATGTATTTGTATATCTGCCAATAAGGATAAAACCGTTCTACTGGATGAACTGCCTTTTCAAACTTGTTTACTTCTTGCTTTAAATCAAGTTTGCGGGCTTGAAGTAAACACCAACCCCATTGTATTTAACCAGTCTACGAACAACATAACAAAACTACCGCCAGACTGGTTAAATACAATGGGGTTGGTGTTTACTTCAAGCCCGCAAACTTGATTTAAAGCATTGTTACCACCACCCGCGCAATCAATTATTGTTTAATTGTATTGTTTACTGTTTGATTTAACCTGAAACTTATATATATATATATATATATATATATATATATCAAAAGTTGGTGGTAAGTGATTATAATGGTGTATGGACAGGCTGTAAATATGCAAATTGGTTAACGTTAGGCATTGGATCAGACTGAGTCGGCAAAGAATGCCGTCAAAATGAGGCGACCGAGGACCATTTTAAATTAACTTGCGAATTACTATTTCCCAGTCATATGCCATTTACTAATACTGGCGTGCAAATTCGTAAAGGCAAATGATGCATAAATATTAATTGGTTCTTGTTTTGCGAAACAAGGACAAGGTAATTAACCAGTTTTCTGTAGCGCAAAAAATACCTCTTTACCGAAATCTAAATATTGGCCCTTTCATTTAAAAATGTCATGAATGCCACAGGAGAATTTTAAATAATATCAATCGATGCCAGTGCGTAGGACGTGTGTTTCAGTTGCAGTTCTATGTATTTTTCAGCGATGCGTTAATATACAAGCAATTATATACTGCATGTTGCGCACCTAGTAACAAACTTGTTCAAATGGGACCAAAAGTATAAACCAAAGTCAGATTGAGTGAAAGGTATAATCTCATGCTCACATGCGTTTCATGCTTACAAGTAATTAATCAATAGGAGTCGGTACAACACCATATACACACCATATAATTAGTCAAGAAAGATGAGGCAATTGGACGGTACTGCATATTTAATCAGTAATGGAGGTAACCTCATATATATTCTTCGTCAATCCGGATTTAAAGACAACTTACTATATATATATATATATATATATATATATATATATATATATATATATATATATATATATATCATGTTTAAACAAAGTCTGTAAACTGTACCATAGAATCGATTTGTGGATAGGCTAAACTTCATCCTAAACGACAAATACTAATTGTGAATTTATTTTACCTCATCAGATCCAAACACTCTAGCTTTGATTGACATCATTTATCACATTTCGCGTTAATAATGACTTCAATCAATCACATAGATAATAATTATATATTGTTTGTTGTTGAGAGCTAATATATATATATATATATATATATATATATATATATATATATATATATATATGCACGTTTGTATTGGATATTGTGAATCTAGTAACAAGTTAGTTCGTATTGGACAAGAAAGATATACAAAAAGTCACAGCGAACGAGAAGTGTTCACGTGCGTTGCGAAGTAATTTCGACTCATCAGTAGGAGCCGGTTTATACTCAAAACTCGTCATCTATTTGTTCAAGAAATGCGGGACTGTTAGTCGGTGCATGAATGCACATATGCATAGGAGATTTTATTCTTCCTCTGCCCCATATTTAGTAATCAAATGCACAGATAGCTTTGGGCGAATTGCCGGTTTCCATTTTTGAGTTGCAATTAAGGACGAGCCGCATTTTTACATGAAAATTTTCCTCTTTATCTTGTGGTTTTGGCATTTCTATAATGAATTTATAGCCCAATTCTTTTTGTATACTTATTGGTAGCAAGCAATCAGGAAGCTCACTTGTACATGCTGCTATCCTTAAATAAACTCCATTTTGCCTAGTTTAGCTATGCCTAATACTAAAATGTATGCCATATGAATATTTGCAAAAATTAAAATGCTCATATCAGCTAACTATCACTCAATATGTTTCATTTATAATTAGTACGTAAATAAATGCACGTTGCTCTTATTTAATCAAATGTGCGGACTGAAGTTAACATCAATCATAGATTCCTAACCATTTCGCAAACTTGAATTATTAAATTGTTATCACCACTGAACTAATTTGTTACTAGGTTCGCAAAAACTAATACATAGTTGCATATATATTAGGTCTTCGCAACAAACAGTATGTAATTGGCTAATGCCGTATTCCAAATCGGACCTAACGATTTTTCAACAGCTGTTTCATTCATAATATTATCTCTAGATTTAATTTCGATAGATTCCCTAATCAATCTCGTCACCCTATTACGACTACATATTGCTATGCGTTTGCATTTCCTCCCAGTTGATAGTGTGCCCAGTCTCCACTACATGACGAGCAAGATCAGATTTAGCAATATGTCCATACTTACAGCAGTTTTGTGTTCACCTCTTCTTACTTTGATTGGGCGCATGGTCTCACTGACATACTTCGGACTACAATCATTGCATGGGATCTCATACACTCCTGATGTTTCTAAGGGTTCAATCTTTTCTTTTTGGTTAGTGAGTATAGTTCCAAGTGTAAGGGACTGTTTTAAAACGGTCCTTATATTGTATTTTAAAGCTAATGATTTCACGTTCCTACTTAATATAGAGTCCAGTAATACAATGACCTTCCGCTCATCCTTCTCATTATCCATTTTATGTACCTCAAACTAGGATTAATTTTTTTCACGACGTCTATCATTGTTGCATCTATTAAATGAAGAGGATATCCATTAGCCTGGAATATATTGCGTAGTCTACATAATTCTAACTTCCTATGCTTTATATCTATTAACTTTAAGACTTCTTAATGTTAATGACTTAAGATACCGACTTTCATACGATACGGATGATTGGACTTGAAATTAAGAAGGGTTCCTGAATAATTACCCTTCCTATAAATATCTATTCCCAATTTCTGACCATTTCTAATTTATTTGGCACACAAAAATGGTAATTCACCTGATGATTCCCTTTCTAAGGTAAATTGTAGTTCACTCATTCGATTAGCTAAATTTAAGAAATTTACCATTTCATTATCACCATGGTTCCAGATCATTAATATGTCATCCAAGAAACGTAGGTTTCAGTGGAATCTTATCCAACAGACTAGTTTCCAAATAATGCATAAAGATATTAGCTATTGGGACCAACAAAGGTTGTCCCATTGGAACGCCTCGAATTTGTTTATAATATTTCTTCCAAAATGTAAAATAATTGGAAGACACAAATACACATCATCTCCATGACGTGTCCTATCGTCATTTTGCTTCCTTCTAATATTATGGGGTGATCAACTAGAAAACGTCTAAAACAATCCAGAGCCTCAGGTACCGCTATATTCGTATACATTGATACTACACCTAAGCTTACTAATCTATTCTTTTCATCTAGTACACAATTATCAACAATTTCAACCAAATGATAAGAGTTTAGCAAGGTATGTTCTAAGAAATAGGAATATGTTCTTATTCTATGGCACAAAAACTTTTAAATTTTATATGTTGGGGAGTATTGTACATTCACTATAATTCTTAAAGGATTACCCGGCTTATGCACTTTAACTAAACCATAAACTCTGGGTACAACCGCTTGCTTCATTAGTTTCGTTTGTTAAACTTGTGATGTAAATTGCAACTGATGAAGGCTATCAAAATATTTTGCAAAAAGAAAACTACTGCGTTAATCAAAACGCAGATCAGGTAATTTCAATTAATCCAGATTCGTAGAAGCTATCTTCATTTAAGAACTATACAAAGATCTATTTATTTTTAAATTTAAACAGATAACTGAAGGAATGAGCTATCTTGAGGAGCACCATCTAATTCATCGTGATCTTCGTGCCAGCAACATTTTGGTTGATGATATGTTGAATGTCAAAGTGGCCGACTTTGGATTAGCCAAAGTACTCGATACACAAGAGGATGAATATCTGGGCACGAACAGTAAGTGTTTTCTTTTAAAGTTTCTTCAATTTTATTATTGGGGTCTATACGGAATCACAGTTGTACATTGATTTAACTAAAAAGCCAATTAACAAAGAAAAAATAACTTCAAAAATGCAGATGTACTTCTTTAATTAATGCCATTTGTAGTTTGATCTTGTTGATGACCATAGGTTTGAAAATGTATTATTATTTCCTTGTTAAATTTCAAATTTTATTCTTTTAGAACACGAGCCTTAATAAAATTCGTAGTACCCTTTCCATGTGCAAAAAGAAAAACAATTTATCAGATACAAGAACCATTTCCTTCTCATATACTTCTCAAGTATCTACAAAGGAACACAGTGTCATATATTAATTGAAAACCAAATCAAAATAGAAAATTGTAAACAAAATACTCGCTCTATGTTTACAGTTTTCTATTTTGTTTGCCTTTCAATTTTTATGTAAAGCTATGCTCATCTGTAGATACTTGAGAAGAATATAAGAAAGAAACGGTTCTTGCATCACAATTTATTGTTAAATGTAATAAAGGAATGCAAGTTCTATGCTCCTAGCAGGACCATCGATTTTCCTATGAATTAACGAACTTAATAAATAAACAGTTTAAATAAATGTAAAACTTTATTTAAAACTTCAAAATCAAAGCTCTAACTAGCCACACTAGTTTGTGCCTATTAGACATCAAATTAAAAGGCCAATTTTGTCTGCTGATATGTATAATTATCGGTGCATATATGAAGCCTTTAAATTTAAGCAATGATGACGTATTAAATTTAAGCGCGGGATCATTGAGGAATCAACCAATTACACCTATTTAACAATAACTGATTGCGTGGGTGGTAGTAAAAATTCTTAAAAACAAACGCCAGGCGCAACGCACTGGCGCGTTACGACCTTCCATGATCATCATCAGAGTACGACGGTAAACGGACTATCGAGGATCAAACCGCATTTCATATATATGGAAAGCAAAATTAGATACGCGGCTGTAACTTCTATTAGTCTTGCATAAATTGAAATTGATTGGAAATGTCGGCTACACAATTTCTATGCAGTCACGAACATTAGCTGTTTCCAGCTTTCGCCACACACACATATATAGAGCACTACAATTTAAACAATAACTGATTGCTCGGGTGGTGGTAACAATTCTTTAAATCAGGTTTGCGAGCTTGAAGCAAACACCAATCCCATTGTATTTAACCAGTCGTCGAAGAACATAACAAAACTACCGCCAGCCGCAACGCACTGACGCGTTTCGACCTTCCTTGATCATCATCAGAGTACGACGGCAAACTGACTATCGAGGATCAAACCGCATTGAATATATATGGACATCAAATTTAGATATGCGGCTCTCACCTCTAGCAGTCACGCATACATTGAACTTGACTGGAAATGTCGGCTGCACAATTTCTATGCAGTCACGAACATTAACTATTTGTAGCTTTCGCCACATATACATATATAGGCAAAAGAATTTAACAATAATTGATTGCGCGAGTGGTGGTTACAATTCTTTAAATGAAGTTTGCGAGCTTGAAGTAAACACCAATCCCATTGTATTTAACCAGTCGTCGAACAACATAACAAAACTACCGCCAGCCGCAACGCACTGACGCGTTTCGACCTTCCTTGATTATCATCAGAGTACGACGGCAAAGTGACTATCAAGGATCAAGCCGCATTGAATATATATGGAAATCAAATTTAGATATGCGGCTCTCACTTCTACCAGTCTCGCATACATTGAACTTCACTGGAAATGTCGGCTGCACAATTTCTATACAGTCACGAACGTTAACTGTTTGTAGCTTTCGCCACATATACATATATAGGCAATACAATTAAACAAAAATTGTTTGCGCGGCTGGTGGTAACAATTCTTTAAATCAAGTTTGCGAGCTTGAAGTAAACACCAATCCCATTGTATTTAACCAGTCGTCGAACAACATAACAAAATTACCGCCAGCCGCAACGCACTGACGCGTTTCGACCTTCCTTGATCATCATCAGAGTACGACGGCAAACTGACTATCGAGGATCAAACCGCATTGAATATATATGGAATTAAATTTAGATATGCGGCTCTCACCTCTAGCAGTCTTGCATACATTGAACTTGACTGGAAATGTCGGCTGCACAATTTCTATGCAGTCACGAACATTAACTATTTGTAGCTTTCGCCCCATATAAATATATAGGCAATACAATTTAACAATAATTGTTTGCGTGGGCGGTGGTAACAGTTGTTTAAATCAAGTTTGTGAGCTTGAAGTAAACACCAATCTCATTGTATTTAACCAGTCGTCGAACAACATAACAATACCACCGCCAGCCGCAACGCACTGACGCGTTTCGACCTTCCTTGATCATCATCAGAGTACGACGGCAAACCGACTATCGAGGATCAAACCGCATTGAATATATATGGAAATCAAATTTAGATATGCGGCTCTCACCTCTAGCAGTCATGCATACATTGAACTTGACTGGAAATGTCGGCTGCACAATTTCTATGCAGTCACGAACATTAACTGTTTGCAACTTTCGCCACATATACATATATAGGCAATACAATTTAAACAATAATTGATTGCGCGGGTGGTGGTTACAATTCTTTAAATCAAGTTTGCGTGCTTGAAGTAAACACCAATCCCATTGTATTTAACCAGTCATCGAACAACATAACAAAACCACCGCCAGCTGCAACGCACTGACGCGTTTCGACCTTCCATGATCATCATCAGAGTACGACGGCAAACGGACTATCGAGTATCAAACTGCATTGAATATATATGGAAATCAAATTTAGATATGCGGCTCTCACCTCTAGCAGTCTCGCATACTTTGAACTTGAATGGAAATGTCGGCTGCACAATTTCTATGCAGTCACGAACATAAACTGTTTGTAGCTTTTGCCACATATACATATATAGAATAGAATAGTATAGAATAACTTTATTTGGTTTCAAACCACACATGTTCCATCAAATAATAAATTAGAAAATGTACAATACATAAAGATATCACATCACATATATATGTGCAATTAGTTGTACTGTACAATTTATCAGCATCAGAAAGATCAGCTGTAAACAGTGATAGATTCTTCATCAAAATTAGGAAAATTTAAGTTATAATTCGAGTATAACATTTTGTAAGAAAAAAAAGGAAACCATGGCTAATAATTGATTGTATGCATTGTTGATTAACAAGATGATATAATGCATAACATTTCAGTTTTAATAATACAAAATTTGAAGATAGAATCTCGAGAAATTATGTTGTTGAAACACAATTAATCCTGTCTTTTATTTAACCATGAGAAAGTATTATCATAATCAAAATTCAAAATATCAGCAGGATTGAACACTTTTTCTGGTTCGGTAGTTAAAAATTTAAAAAAACATTTTAGTTGGAGGCGTTTCTCTAAGCCCCTTTGGCAATTGATTGTAAATTTTGTAAATTTTTGAAAAAGAAAGTAGCTTGCTCGCAACATTCCCACCATTGGTGGGTTGACTTGAATAGAATAGAATAGAAAATCTTTATTTGGATTCAAACCTTACATGTTCCATCAAATAATAATAATAGAAAATGTACAATATAAAAACATATCACATCACATAAATATGTGCAATTAGTTGTACTGTACAATTTATCAGCATTAGAAAGTTCGGTTATAAAGAGTGATAGATTCATCATCAAAAATAGAAAAATTTAATGTATTATTCGAGTGTAACATTACGCAAAAAAGGGAACCATGACTAATAATTGATTGTATGTATTGTTGATTAACATGATATGTAATGCATAACGTTTCAGTTTTAATAGTACAAAACTTGAAGATAGAATCTCGAGAAGTTATGCTGCTGAAAAACAATTAATCCTGTCTTTTATTTAACCACGAGAAAGTATTATTATAATCAAAATTAAAAATATCAGCAGGATTGAACACTTTTTCTAGTTCGGTAGATAAAAATTTAAGAGATATTTTAGATGGAGGTGTTTCTCTAAGCCCCTTTGGCAATTGATTGTAAATTTTGAAAATTATTGAAAAAGAGAATAGCTTGCTCGCAACATTCCCCACCAATGGTGGAGATACTGCAAAATGACCAGATCTTGTTCCAATTTCATGACTCTTTCTTATTGGATTCATATAGGCACCAGTCCACTGGTTCAAATGGAAAACTTTTAATCAATAGCACATCCTCCGAAACCATAAAGGATGCAGTGATACAAACTGTAATCTAGTGGCATATATAGTGCAGGAGGCAGGACTTATTTGTTTCGCAACTTTTCTTTGTACAGCTTCTATCTTATTAGACAAACCCTTTGTTAAAGGATTCCAAGTAGCGGCAGCATATTCTAATATCGGTCTAATCCAAATTATAAACATTTTATATTTTATTTCACTCGATAAAATATTTCTTTTTATTAGTGCCCATCTGTTCTTGGCACTGCCTACTATCCTTTCAATATGTCTCTCAGCAGAAGCCGTACAACGAATAGTTATGCCTAAATCCTTAATTTCTTGCATAAGTTTAATCTCAAAAACATCATTAATCTCAGCATCATGAAAATAAACATAATTGAAATCTGTTCTGTTACATTTTTTTAAAGCTCTCGTCTTTTTACTGTTTATTCTCAGCTCTAGTGTTAACAAGTATCTACTTAAATCATACAAATCTAGTGTCACATTATTTTTGGAGAATTAGACTTTTTTGGATCAATTGGAAAGATTATTTTTAAATCATCAGCGAATTTGCAAACTCGACCGTTAGGGATTTTAGTTTCCAAATGTGCGAATACAATTTTAAATAAAATTGGCCCCAAACTTGATCCCTGTGGAACTCCACTTGTTACCCTTTTCGAATTAGAAATCAAATCATTTACTTGAATACTCATTCTTCGATTATATAAATAGTATCTAAGTAATCTAAAAATATTCGAATCAATATTCAATAAATTAATCGCATTCAAAATAGCATCAAAAGATATAGAGTCAAAAGCTTTTGAGATATCTATAAATACAATTAATGCATCTAACTTTTTCTCATCTAATGTAATTACATGTTTCCACATAGAGAGAATATTAGTAGTTGTCGACCTGTCTTTTGTAAAGCCGTGTTGGCACATATCAAAATCAGCCGGTAACATACGTTCTAAATGATCTAGTATCAATCGTTCTATTATCTTCAAAAACGAAGGGATAATAGAGATTAAACTATAATCACTGGCGCACTTTGGCTTACTTACTTTAGGCAATGGTTTAGCTACTATCGTTAATATATCGAATGGTAATTTCCCATCCTTCAAAATTCTATTTATAAAATTGCAGAGCGCATTCATAAAATTTAAAGGTAATTGAAGTAGGTTATCAATCGATATACCAAGGTGATCTTTTTGTTTTTTTTGATTTTATTTTTAACATTAATTCTATCAATGCATCACTGTCAATAACAAGTCCTAGATCCTGGTTTCCCGAAGGATCAGGTAGATCAATGAAATTGCTTTCATTCTGTGGATTACATAACAATTTGCCAAATACTTCATCCAATTCACAAAGAAATTCATACTCAGTTTTACCAACAGGTAATATAAGCTTTAATTTTTCCTTATATTTACTGTAGTCTGTGAGTAGTTTGTATCCTGGTCTAGGATTGCTCTTCAGTTTGGCCAAAATAATTCTCTCAGATCTTTGACGGATTATCAGCAGTGATGAATTAATTTCTTTATCAATCAATTCTAACCTCATTTTTTAATACTATTGATAAGACTACATTTCATTATATTATCTCGTTTGATTCTTAGCTTACATAACTTCCTATTTAATCTCTTGGGTATAACATACGTAAATGTAGATGCCCTAAACATATCAGAAAGTAAAAATGAAACAGAAGAAACAAATTCGTCATTGTTCATGATATAAAAACATTCATAATCAATAGATAAGCTTAATTCTCTAAAAAGATTCCAGTTGATTCTGGAACATTGCACGTGCGCACTTTCAAATTTAGGTTTCTGTGCTTTGCTACTCGAAAGGTTCCATTGTAAAATGATTTGTTTATGATCCAATTCTTTGATGTAATTTACTACATCATAACTGTGTGAGTTCAACGCTTCAACTTCTAAATATACATGATCTAAGAATTCCGAACCTCTAGTTGGTTCCTTTATAATCTGCTTAAGATCATGATTAGAAAAAAGATTGATTATTTCACAGTCATGCAGCCTATTAAAATCTCCTACCACAACAATATTACCATGGCAGTCCAAAATAGATTGAAAAGAATTGGTAAACATTTGATCATCATATGTATTAGCATACGGCGGTCTGTAAACCGCAGTTAAGATCAGGTTATCAATTTGTATCGTTAAAAAGTCAATGACAGTATTATATTCACTAGTATGTAACACTATCGCATTTAATATCGATTTACTATAAATAAGTACTCCTCTATCACTTTTATCCAAGGATCTGTCTTTCCTAAATAGAGAATAATGAGGAATGTCAAATTCATAGTTTTCAATGTCTTTGTTCAGCCAGGTTTCAGTTAAAATTATAAAGTCAAAACTGTTACTTATTATAAAATCACACAGTAAAAATTTTTTATTCTTAACACTTCTACAATTAGTATAAAATAAAGAATATGTACAACAAAACTCATCTTTACAGTTTCCGATAGTTACTGGTTTAACTTTTTTGGTTTCCTTATAATTCGTTTGTTGGGTATTGTAGCTATAGTGCGTAGCTGTCTGCTGTCCACCACATTCATTAGTGCTACTCCGTTTTTTATAATTTTAGAATCTACTGATACTCCGTCTTTTGTGATTTTAGAATGTACTGACACATCCTTTACAGTAACTTGTTTCAGATTACTTGATCCATTGTCTAATTTAACAATAATTGTTTGCGCGGGTGATGGTAACAATTCTTTAAATCAAGTTTGCGAGCTTGAAGTAACCACCAATCTCACCAACCGCGCAAACAATTATTGTTAAATTGTATGTATTAGGTGTTGCGAACCTAATAAAAAATTAGTTCAGTTGTGACCAGAAGGATAAACCAAAGGCAGCATGATCGGAAAGTATAATCTCATGCACATTAGTTTCGTGCTTACTGGCGACTCATCAGTTGGAGCCGATATTACGCCCTTTAATCAACTATGTATTTGGGTGAAGAATGTGGGATAATAGTAGGACGGTACAATCTCCTAGACGAATGTGTAAACCTGGAATAGTGAAGGTTGAAACGCTGCAGTGCGTTGCGGCTGGCGGTAGTTTTGTTATGTTTTTCAACGAATGGTTAATTACACCTATATTTACCGAATGTAGGGAGACCATGATTTTGTAAATTCCAAAGTATTCGAGCAAAAATATGTTATAAATTACAAGTTGGGCTCACTCTCTTAGGATCTATTTATATTTTGTGTGTAGATCACTGAAAATGAATCTGATCAGATTTCTAGAAGCTTGCTAAATTGACTAACTGTTCGGCAGGCAGACTACCCGGTATGCAATCCATCAAGAGCATAGTGTAGCCAACTATCATAGTTGCTTAATACTTTGTTTAAATTATGCTTATATATTGTGTTTCTGGATCTTCACGTACTCTTTCATTAACGTTTGAAACCGTAACTTCAGATGATGAAATTTTCTTGTATCGTTAAATCGATAACTTTGAATAAGCTTGACCTGTTCTGAATTTTCTGAATTTAAACATTTTTGTCAAAATAATGATATTGCGCACGAAATTTGAAATGTGCCAATCGTGTTGATGGTCCAATGTTTAAATAAACAATAATCTTGTATTTAGATTGTACTAATTATGGATTTTAGTAAGCAATATTGCCACCTATGGCTGTTTTACCATACTCTGCAGCAGATAAGAAATATATAGGCTTATTATATACTTAGAAATTACAAACTTGATTCTAATGTTTGTGCCATGATTTTATCGGGATTTACCGCGATATTTGTGGCTCAGCGATTAGAGCAACAGATTCCGAAGCAGACGTGCCCAGTTTCGAGCCCTGTCCACGGCACATTCTGGCCATTACGTTGTGAGTTACCAGTAAGTACGAAACCGTTCGACTAGAAGAAATGCTTTTCTACGCTATACAATGATTCGTTTAAACTGGCAAATGCATGTACTTAATGGGTCAGGTGTGTTTATTACGATATGGTAGTTTTGCTGCGATGCGTTCGTTTTAAATTTATCAGTAAATTTGGTCATTACACTTAAGCTTATACTTAAATCCGTTATTGCACCTAACTAATTTAACATGGAGCAATAGGAATATATAAATACAGGCATTCTGTAATTAAAAATATGCTGTACACATGGGGAATGTATTGTTTAGTGTGGTTACTTTCGGAAGAAGGAGAATTATCCCAGTCAACTGGAATAAATGTAAATAATAATTTGGATTATTACCAGGCAGAAGTGCAATTCGCATACCTATTGACCAACTAGCATGATTTGTGTTGAGATGATATATAAATGTCAGAATAACCAAAAAGTATAATCTCATTAACGCATACTTCTCATGCATTTTGTAGACTTTTTACTAGGTGGTTGTAGTAAGCCTCATACTAAACCTAGAATCGGTGAAATAATGTAGACAAGAGGAAGGCGCCATCTTCTAGCTTGAAGCGCATTTCTGCCAAATCTGTGTCAAAGTTTTTTCTATTCACAACACGCATTAAACTAGTATAGACTTATATATATATATATATATATATATATATATATATATATATATATATATATATATATATATATATAAGTTGTTATTGCGTTTATGATTAAGTGGATATATAAATGTCAGAATAACGAAAATTAAAAATTCCATTGACACATTCTTATTATGATTTTTATTCTTTATATATATATATATATATATATATATATATATATATATATATATGAGTGTGTGTGTATATATTGAATTAAATTTTTTATGATTAAATGTGCTATATGTTTTTATAGCTTAACATTGCATACGTTAAATAATGCAATTTATCCAGTAGACTAGGTTTGACTCATTTGCCTCGTATCAAACACCCACAATAATTGCTGCGTCAGGAGCTCGTCACGCTTTGAGCTTGCATAAGCCTTGCAACTCATGCACTACCTCAGTTAATTAGCACAACGCATGCAATTTTCAAGTATTTTCTAACTTTTTTTTGTAATTCTTGCCTTCAGTTTGACCAAATATGGCAAAGTTTATGAACAAAAGTTCGTACTACCTCTCATAGATCTAACCTCAACGAAAATGCACGATGCAGTCTTGGGAAATTAAATTGAATTAAAGTAAAATGAAAGGATTTTTAAATATATTTTTTATTAGAAACTAAACTTTGAATATAATAGTAAATGCAATTCATCGAGTGGATCGGTTGCTATCTTATTGGGCACTTCTCAGATACTTGCATGAATTTCCGCGTCTAGGGCCCGAATCAGGACGCAATATATCGAAGTCTTGCAGTTCATTTTTTGCGCTAAATACTGTTTCCAGTTATGAACGAACCATTAGGTGTATCTCGAATTGCACTGCCGCGGATCGATCCATGATAATTCGGCTATGTCATGAAGCTCATCAAATTCTATAGAAAGACCGCGTTTGGCATGCGACAAATATATATATATATATATATATATTTCTAATTAGGAAGAAAAAGCACATTAATAACAAAGTGGATAATGGCCATTTATTTAGAGATTATTAGGCTTCGCTCTACAATCTTTCATTTATATACATTCTGGGTTTTCATTTGATTATGTGGGTGGCAACAAATATATATATATATATATATATATATATATATATATATATATGCATAAGCTTATATATATACACAAACTTATGCAATTGCCCAGACCTACTGTCAAGCGGATCTGCTGTGTATCACTTTGGACATGTAGTTGTCATTAGTCAGCCGCGTTAGTTCATTATAGATCAGACATAATATCAGCTAAACGAACATTGGTTGCGCGGTTGGTGATAACATTTATTATAATCAAGGTTGCGGTCTTGATATAAACACCTGAGCCATTAATTACTTACATATGTCAGTATAAACTAAGAATTGTATAGTGTAGAAAAGGCAATTCATCCAGTAGACCGGTTTCGTCCTTATTGGGAACTCATCAAGTACTGGCCAGAATTTGCCGCGGCAAATTCTGGCCAGTACTTGATTATAATAATAATATCAGCTGATCATGGGATAAAGAACTTAATTATTATGGTAGGATTTCATCATATATTGTCGGTATAAACCAAGCAACGTCTTCAGTAGACAATAACTTTTATCTGATTGACCATTTCAATTCTTTTTGAGAATTCCACCGTAGTATTCAGATTTGGCGCTTCCGCACATCGAAACTAGGAGCATTTTCTATTTTGTTTTGCAACTTCTCTTCTATAAAACAAAAGTCGCGTTTGCATGCACGGTTTTGTTCAGTCTAACCTTCTTATAAATCCTCGTGAACATCGCCTTAGAACTACAGTCCAGGCCGACCTATCCGATTTCTCCTCATTGAACAGGCACCATGTCCAGTTAAGAAGTTACCTTCCTTTATGTATTCTAGCAGACTTTGATTAACTTTACTGCCTGCATGAACAAAGATTTAGATAAGGTAGGAAGTATGAATCCTTATATGGACAAGTTTAGTCCTTTTTGTGCACAACTAATTGTGGACGGCTATAGAGTGACGGGACAAGTGAGAACCCATCAATCAAAAGTCAACACAATGTGTGAACCTGAAAATGTAAATAAATCAAGATTATACCGACCTACAAGTGCTATCAATTATCTCGCAACATCAAGTTGCATATTGAAATTCCTGAGACATGCCACGGTTAGTCTGCGTCTGCTCCTCATCGACACTCCGAAGAGCGTAGTCACAGGAGGCACCTAGGTGTCAGTCTGGCTACCAGTAACTACTCAGATATTAACAGGACCGCCTCTCGTAATCTTAGATACTAACAACGACTCACTGTGTTGCAATTTTTGATGAACTGCTGGTACGACCCATACGCATCGTGACTGTAAATGCTATAAGTATACACGTCCAGTACACGTACATGCAATTATGTTACACCTGTTTAAATCACAATAGATTATTATTTGATTGATATTTCGATCAACAAGAAAACACGCAATTGAGCGTTGATTCTGCTTTGTTTTAAGATGTGATTTGTATTTCACTATTTAAAAAGCACTTAAGGCAATGCCTTTTTTAACTTCATTTCAGCACTATAAATAGGTTACCTGATCTATGTTATGACTTACACAGGGTGAATTCTATCTGTTTGGTTTCATGAGGACTACATCGGCGGTCATTGGGGATCGCCTTCTTCAGCTCATCCACCATCAGAAGTTAAAAAAACTACCTAACAAATCTATATTTATTTTTCACTAGATGGTTGTGTGTACTTGTGTGTGTGTGTGTGTGTGTGTGAGCATTTCAGTTATTGTTATGTATATGCAAGCACACACAAACGTGACACAAATTTATCAAGTGAAAGAGAAATATCACGCTAGCATCATTAGTTCTCTTTAACATGTGATGATGGTTGAAGGCGGCTTCAAATGGCAGCCGAAATATGTTCAGGAGTCGAACCAACTGGAATATAGCCTGTGTAAGTCGTAAAACAGATCAGGTAATTTTGATGAATCCAGCTGCGCTATTTTTGCATTCTTTTATGAATAGATATTTGTAGAATGTTGATTTCTTCAAATAACACTCGCTAGCACGGCTAGTGTAAATTACTCCAGTAAACTCGATTATCATGTTCTTAATTACTGTTTCGATTAAAATGCAAAAATTGTCTAAGTCGGCAATACTGATGTGAATAATTGTGCCATGATAAATTTATATTTGAATATATATATATATATATATATATATATATATATATATATATATATATATATATATATATATATATATATATATATATCACTTATCATGGCAAAAATTATTCTCACATCATATATATATATATATATATATATATATATATATATATATACGAGTGTGAGTGTACGTGTTTTTAAAAGCAGAGCTGCTTCAACAGTCAATCTCATAATTGCACGTGCAAAACACGGAGAGAATGCTTTATTTTATAACAATGCTTATTCAACTCAGCCTTTGTCACGTGCTAGCATTTAGTGAAAATGCTCGCATGTATTCATGCGAAATACATGCCAAATTATAATCGATAATTGTATCAAATAAAGCATAGTTCAATAGCAGAATGCCAAATCGAGAACTCAAATGTCGTGTATGGCACAGCCTAGCCATGAAACATGCAGAGGAGAGTGAACTTCAAAGAAAAATAAAAAGGTAATAGGATAGGCATCTGGAGATAAATTTTGGTGGATATAAAATTAAACTTTGCGCCTAACTCAGGTGGACAAAATTCTCGAAAAGAGTAATAAATTTTAAATTATGCATTTGGTGTTGCGAGTCTAATAGCAAATTTGTTCAAATTTGGCCAGAAGTATAAACCAAAGTGAGCATGTTCTAAAGGTATGCTCTCATTTACACATACGTGACGCGCTTATCGGCGACACAGCAATCGCACAATAAAGAATAATATGTTGTCTGCATTGCTGTTGTAGCCGTGGTTGATGAAATCGCCTACTTAGTTGCCATGTTGGACTTTGCTCAGTTTTTTTTAAATACTTAAATTAAGGTTGTGATCTTGATATGAACACCTGTCCCAATAATTCTATACATTTGTCAATATTAACTGAACACATTTAGCAGTCTAAAGCACATCACACGAAATAAGACAAACTACTGATAAAAATTATTTAAATCAAGTTTGCGAGCTTGTAGTAAACACTAATCTCATTATATTTAACCAGTCGCCGAACAACATAACAAAACTACCGCCAGTTTTGTTACGTTGTTCGAGGACTGGTTAAATACAATGGGGTTGGTGCTTACTTCAAGCACGCAAACTTGATTTAAAGAATTGTTACCACCACCCGCGCAATCAATTATTGTTTAATTGTACTGTCTATACTGATAAAAATGCTGAAGTATGTTTGAACAACTTCATTTGTGCTTATGACTGGATCACCTCATTATAGCTGCTAAAATTTCACTGGAGAGGCGTGCGACGCTTATTTGTTTGTGTGTCTAAAACAGCTTAGAAATTTATTAAACATAATTATATACACGTGTACTCTGAATAATAATAATAATAATAATAATAATAATAATAATAATAATAATAATAATAATAATAATAATAATAATAATAATAATAATAATAATAATAATAATAATAATAATATAATAATAGGCAAATATATAAGTCAGTATGTGGGACTGAAGGTAGTTTTGCAATGTTGTTCGACAACAGGTTAAATAAGATGTGATTGGTGTTTACTTGGAGCTCGCAAACTTGATTTAAAGAATTGTTACCACCACCTAACTGTGGCGGTCAACGTTTAGTTTGCCAAACTTCGTTCAAAATAATGTGCAATTCCTAAATATTTAATGTTACATTTATTTTCATTTGAATGCTTAAGTTGTATTTCCAAAGCATGAACTCCGCTTTAACACGTTACTGACGTTCATTCGTTATTTGGATAAGTGCAAATTTGTAATAATTAGGCGGAAAATAAAAGAAAGGTGGACGATATTTCCATTTTGGCACGTTGATGGTTTAAAATACGTCGAGAAGTTTACTACCAAATTATCACACAGTATATATATATATATATATATATATATATATATATAATGAACAGTGCATATATCTGGTAACTCAATAGGTATTATTTTAATGAATAGACCTCCAAAACATAAAATTTTAATGTTCTTTGCTGTAGAATATGAAAATTATAAGACTCCTTAGATCATTTATTTATGATTTTTTCATTTGGTTTAAATTGTTGATAAATACACACAAGACGAAATAATATGTTTCCAAGCTAACAAGTGGTAGGGTTTAAAGCAAATATACTGTTGAGTTGGCCATAGGAATGTTTTACGCGTTTTCTTATTGATCATATTTACGTATAAGTAGGAAGTAAAATAACATTTCGACAAACTATAGATATTACGAGAATTTTTATGTACTCGACTAACTAATATTTCTTGGTTAGACTGTCCTTTACGTGGAGTCTCTATGACATCTATTAGATATTTAGTTTCAACTAACCACCCAAAATCTACCTGAAAAAGTTGTATTGCATTGAACATTTATTTAAATAAACGTGGGCGCTGATAAGGATTATTTAAATCCAGTTCGTGATCTTCGTATAAACACTAGCCCAATTATAAACATACATTTTTCATACATTTTTTAACAAATATTGTATAATAAATGAAGAGCTCCAGATAAGGATGGATCGAACAACTGATTGAATTTAAGTATGTATTAGGCGTTGCGAACCTAGTAACAATTTAGTTCAGTTGTGACCAGAAGGATAAACCAATAACAGCATGCAAGTATGTATTAGGTGTTGCGAACCTAGTAACAAATTAGTTCAGTTGTGACCAGAAGGATAAACCAAAGGCAGAATGAACCGAAAGTATAATCTCATGCACATTCGTTTCGTGCATACTGGCGACTCATCAGTAGGAGCCGGTATTACGCCCATTAACGACTATATATGTTTTGGTCAACAATGTGGGATAATAGGACGGCACTATCTCCTAGACGAATTTGTAAACCTGCAATAGTGAAGCTAAAATCGTATAGTCTACGACAATGCGACATCAACGCTAACTCACACTATATAATATATATACCGAGTCTGTAAAGGATACTAACACTATGGCTATCGTGTTAGTAACCGATACCTTTTTTAAACCGAAAAGGTACACGGTACTAACACTATGGTTTCCGAGTCGGAACATGGTACCAATATGATTGATATCAATTTATGCTATAGTTCACCGCAAATTGAGAATTACAACAATATCTGAACACCTGTTACTCCAGTAAATCCATACACCCTGGCCTTGATCGATATCAGTTATCACATTTCGCGGTAAGCATGACATCATTCAATTCAATATATTACAGTTAAATTCTGTTTGTTGCGAAGAACTAATATATATGCAAGTATGTATTAGGTTTTGCGAACCTAGTAACAAATTAGTTCAGTTGTGACCAGAAGGATAAACCACAGGCAGCATGAACGGAAAGTATAATCTCTTGCACATTCGTTTCGTGCTTACTGGCGACTCATCAGTAGGAGCCGGTATTACGCCCATTAACGACTATTTATATATATTGGTCAACAATGTGGGATAATAGGACGGTACAATCTCCTAGACGAATTTGTAAACCTATAGTAGTGAAGCTAACATCATATAAAGTCTCGATAATGCGACTTCCACGCTAACTCACTCTATATAATATATAAACAGAGCCTGTAAAGTGTACTAACACTATGACTACTGTGTTAGTAACCGATACCAATATTATAGTCCCAAAAAAAGCACTTGGTACTAAAACTATGTTTGTCGAGTTAGTACATGGTACCAACTTGATGGATATCAATTTATGCTATAGTTCAACGAAATTGAGAATTACAACTATTTCTGAACGCATTTTACTCCTGGAAATCCATACACTCTGGCCTTGATCGATAGCAGTAATCACATTTTGCGGTAAGCATGAAATCATTCAATTCAATATATAACAGTTAAATACTGTTTGTTGCGGAGAACTAATATATATGCAAGTATGTATTAGGTGTTGCAAACCTAGTAACAAAATAGTTCAGTTGTGACCAGAAGGATGAATTGACTTTATACAATGCTTAATTTTAGCTGATAACTATTGAAATTTGATAGGACTTTTTTTAAAAAAAAACAGCAAAGTCAATTTAAATGATTGCTAACAACACCCGCGCAGCCAATATTCGTTTAATTTTATAAATGTTGAATAAAATAAAACTTCCTCACGTATCATTGTGTTTGTTCTATAATGACAAATTGGAAGTGGTTAGTTTGAATTTTTTGTCTAAATAATTTCCACAATTATTGAAAATAAGTTTGCAATCTTGAAATATACACCAGTCCTATTATATACATACATTTTCAGTATATAATAAGCATTGTATAATGTAGAAAAGACATTTCATCCAGTAAGCTGGTTTCCTCCTTAATGGGAACTCTATCCGTACTGTCCAGAACTTGTCACGCACAGAGTTCTAACCTAGGCTGGTTTGCAACCGAGTCTGTTTCTCTAGAACAAAGGAAAGCTAACCAATAAACGATAGTTGGTAAATAGATGAGCATTGTTTGTTGCAGGCGGAACGGAGGCTTTTTGGTCAGAACAGTAGACTTCAACACAGACGTGTCCAGGTATGCGCCCTTTCATAAGTATAGGCTCTACCTACAGTAGAAACCAATGAAGAAACATTAGATTGTATATAACTGAAAGTTGTGTGTAGTATGCGGCAGAGTGACTCAGTGGTTAGAGAAACAGATTCCGAAGCAGATGTGTCCATGTTCGAGTGCTGCATGCAGGAAATTCTTGAAGATACGTGAAGAGTGTCCAAGTACGAAACCGGTTTACAGGACAAACTGCCTGTTCTACATTAGAAAACGCTTGGTTTATACTGACAAATATGTGCATATAATGGGACTTTTGTTTTCTCGAAGATCACCAGCTATATATATATATATATATATATATATATATACACTTTTTAGAAATGCGAACTTTAATAATTTATTTTACCTTCCTATGTGCACATAGAAGGGGTACAATGAAAAAAAAATATATATATGTATCTTTTGAAATGCGAGTTTTATTAAAATTATTTACCCTTCCGTATGTGCAAATGGGAAGGGTACAATGAATATATATATATATATATATATATATATATATATATATATATATATATATATATATAGTTTTTTTAAGTTAATAGAATCAATAATGATAGATAGCTTAAGTATGTTTGACCTTAAGTCGAAAATTGTAAAATCTGACGGAGCGTATTAGTGTCATCAAGTCAAAATATTACTGGACAGCAAAATTATTTGAAACGTAATATTAATAGTATGAAAATACATATATAAGAAACATTGATAGATAATCCTTTGTTATAGGCATTAAACTTTCTAGCCAAAAGGAAATAAACTAAATCTTCATAGCCATTGAAATTGTGTGATCTGCTATGCAAAGACTAACCTATTGTATGTGGTCGAAACCATGTTCCCAATCATAGAACAAGTTGAAGAATACAGAACTGCATTTCGGTTTTGGCATGCTACTATAAATGATAATGGACTTCGTTCAGAGGGTACAAGTCACCCAATCGTAACATACGATTAGATTTGTAAGGGAATCTGCTGAAATTAATTTTAGACATAAGTTTAGGAAGGAAACTGCGGTAGAAAAGCTAGGTTCCAAATGCATTGCAGCTATAACGAAGTGTGAGTAATAACGAATGCACCTGCAGAAGTTTGAGACTAATGTCTTAAGATTAACGTATATATAGCTTTATATATTTTCTATTTCTTAAACAATTATTTAAAGTAACATCTTTCAAAAGTTCATCATTTAATTTTTAAAAAATCTTATTATATCTAGAATCTTAGGTCCCCGGTTGATTTTAACACATTAATGGAGGTTTATCGTAAGTGCCATCTTGCTTTACAATGGTTAATCTTTAGTCAAATAATATTCACATTTCTTACCTTTGATCTTAATTTATCTTTACTTCATCTTAATGAAGTTTCTATTTGCTTAAATTCTTATCCTTTACCTTGGCATAATTCTACTACAGTTAAATTTGCATTACTTTGCTCACCCTCCATAAGCTCTGATGTCACCTTTCATCATGTTATTTCAAATGCAAAAAAATTAAAGAATATCGCAAATAGAAATTAAAAATGAGCCGCTGTTGTAACATTTCGTTGGATGCACTCTCGTATACAATTATATTTTGCGTAATAATTCAGTAAGTCAATAGCTGTTATGAGAACAATCACGTGTTAAAAAACACACGACCAGGTAATTATGCAATATCCAATATCTAATTTACGTATTGCTCTGAAAATTTCTATAATGTACAGTTCTAATTTTCAATTTCTCCAGTACAAGCACTGTCAGCATATTCATCTGTATGCTTAGCAATATATGCGTGCATAAATGAAATAAGCAAAATTTTTACTTTCCTTTTCTCCCTTTACAGTGCGAAATTACTTTTTTTTTAAAAATAGAAGATCAACGTATTCACAATATTTAGAAAAAAGCTCAAGTCTAAGCGACATACCATAAGCAGACAAAAAGATGCAGCTTTGATTCTAATTTATTCAGAACTTACGTAATGCTTTTAACAAAGTGTGATTGTATAATGCAGCCACGTATTGAAAATTTGCTTTATCTTTGATAATACTTTTTTATATTTCTTGACGCTAGTGAATGCAAACTTCATGTTTAAGTATAGCTTATCAAGAATGAAATTTGTACATGATTGCCTATTGCAAATTTACTAGATCCTATTTTAGGGCCATAAGCTAGTTTCTGGCTTGTGGGTCATATTTGGAGTTATGGCGCAGGAGCAGAATATGGCGTGCAGTAAACCTCGCCAAAAATGAACAACCAGGTCGAGAAAGTGGAAATCGAAAATAACACACCCCTTGAATGTATAGACTTTGTTGGAGTAACAGGTGTTCAGAAGTAGTTGCAAATCTCAATTTTGTTGTAATTCTGTCATATCTTGAAATTTGTTGTGCTGGCACAATTAACCGAATTGGCAACTAAATTGTTTGGAAAATTTACTGGAATGGTATACATTATACACTGTGAATAGGTTTTGAAGTCGTATTGCGGTGATTTTTTATGAATTTACCTCCATTATTGCTTGAATACACATTCTAATAGGTGATTGTACCGTCAAATTGTCGGACATGTCTTTTTTTTAAATTATAGTGGGTTTAGGGCGTAATTCTGGCTTCTACTGACGAGTCGCATCTGTAATTGAGGTAATAACTTTGGTTCATCATTCTGATACTATTAGTTCGCATTTGTTAATCGGGAGGCAACAGCCAGTACAAAATTATTTACTCGTTTATGAGTAGAAAAAGAATGGCGAACTATATGATGACATGTAAATATTTAACGATTAATTTTCTAAATTTATTTTACTCTAGTTATTGAAGACCCGTATAAATGTCAGATTTTCAACCACGATTTAGTTGACATAAATGCGAAACAAAATCACCCTTCGTTATTTTGCCAGGAATATTGATTTCTTAAATATATCAAATGTCTGACACTGCATTTTTCAATCACCAATAACATGATTTTCTTTCCATCTTATAAAATTAAGTTAAATGCGTCATTTTGCACAAAAATAAAAATAAATTCCAGTTGGCCTCAGGTTTTATACGAATCACTTTTTAAAATCAACATGCACACAGTACTTTGATTCGATTTGTTTCAATTTCAAACGCAGATCATTTGGATATTTTCTACATTTATTTAATTAATTTTCAGTCTTACTATACATTGCATTTAAAGGTTTATGAACGTGCCATATTTTCTTAACTTTGTCGTCAAGATATTTTTATTTTCAAAGAAATTTCAGAGTAACAATATCTAAGGTTATTATATGAAATAGATGTGTGTCGAAAGAGAGAGAAAGTTTAATTTAAAAAGGATATATAGCGAATATTAAGCGCTAATCCAATGGAAAAATAATTATGGAATCCTATAAAGAAAAGTAGATTTTGCATTACTTTTCCAAGATGTTTGTCTTTATCATTGTTCATTTTTTGATGACTGAACACTTCATAATATTGCAAATTGATTGAACTCTCTCTCTCTCTCTCTCTCTCTCTATATATATATATATATATATATATATATATCTTAATAGGATGAAAATACGCATTTAATGACAAAGTAGATAATGTCCGCTTTATTTCTAGAATACTCGGCTACAATTTAAAATCCTACATTTATATAAATCCTGGATTTTGGATGTAAATAATGTTGTGTTCTATTAATGATGCAGAATTTAGCTCCAAAGGAGAGTAAATCTTTCTGATGTTCTGACACGATCGTTTTTGAATAATCGTGAATAAACGCAGTACTTCTGTCCACATCTCTTGAGAAGTGTTTAATTTCTTTGTCAGCTGTTATTCTCATCAACGTTTCTACCTTCGTATTTAAAGCATGGTATTCAATTTTCTCTTGGTATCTTGCAGTTTTGACTGGTTGCCTTGAATAGAATCAAGCAATAAGTGGCTTATAAACCTTTTCGACGTTTTCAGGCTATTTCGACTGAGAATTTACCAAGTAGGCGTACGCCATGCCTGTGTGTATGTGTTCTCGTTTGTTTTGGATTAATAAGTAATCAATTACGCCACGTGCACACTCATTCAAGTGCAATTAGAGTAATCTAACAACACATGAAGGTACTTTTTTGAAATTTTATTGCAGAGTGCCAGCTTCATATTTTCCAATGCTGCGTTTTGCGTCCGCGGGTTGTAGCCTTGCATTAACAGTTTCACAAAGATCCGATTGATCACAAATTCCGTTTCCTTTTTGTCTTTGATCGGGCTGGGTTTGTATTCGTCCCTTTCTTCTGAAGGCTTTAACATCGTTCGTACTAACTAATGAAAATGCGGTTCTACCACATCTTTGTTTACTGGCGGCGTTTCGATGTCTACTATCCTGCACCATACTCAGGCCACTATACATAGCACAATACTCACTATAGCAGAATTAAGCAAATGTGGTAACCTCGTTCCGAAACCGTTCTATTTATATTTTATTTTATTGACTCACCAATGGTTTTAAACATAGAATTTGTCTCAGTAACTAAACTCAATATATGAATATGTCTAGCGCATATATATATATATATATCCACATCTATATATATATATATATATATATCCACATCTATATATATATATATATATACACATCTATTTGCAAATAGCAGACCAATCCTTAACTCAGTGTAATTGCAGCTATCTCAAATTCCCTGTATGCATAATCTCATCTCGTGGAAAACATGAAGTTTCACTGGATAAGCGTACACCCCGCCAGTGTCGGCGTGTGCAATTGTTTATGCCTGAAAAGTAATCAGTTAGATGCATTTAGCTGCACGTGTATCATTCATCCAAGTGGCACTCCGCAACCAAATTTCAAAAAAATATCTGTCAGGCAAAAGTGAAACTAAAGTAATACATCTGAATTCCTCTTTGCACACGTTTGAACTATTTTTTACACTTACTGTCATAAATGAAGTATTTACGAGTGGCATCCGGGTAAAGAAGACGGAAAAGATACTGTGAATATCCGGTCGTAGAAACTATCATGGTAAATAATTAGGAGTTAGTAAAACTAAACTGAAGATAAATTGTTTAATTGGCATAGAAAAGTAAAAAAAGCGTAATAAAAAATTCGAAAATTGTCTTATTATAGAAAGTTTATAAAAATAATGTAAAAAAGTTGCCTTTTAAAAATAAGAAAAGGTAAAGGTTTATTATAAAGTGCTACAGTACATAAAGAACCTAAGTTAATAGATAAAATGAAATGACAATTAATCAAGATGAAATTGTAAGATAAATTGTGTGATATTTATTCACACCCCCACTGTAAATTAATTACAATAAAAAGTTCTTATTATTTTACTTGGGCACATTTCTGATTCTTATTAGTGCATGCTTTGCTTTCTACCATTTCTAGTGCTGTTTTCCAAATCGAATATTGTGATTTATCTATGGCTGTTTCATTCATTATGTCATTTCTTGATTTAATTTCGAATGATTCTTCAATCAATCCTGTCGATTTACTACAAACAAAAACTTGATATGTGTTTGCAACTAGCCCTATTAATTGCGTGGCCGGCCTCTACTGTCTGACGTCCAATATCTGATCGATTAAAATTTCTATATTTGTATGCGGTTTTATGTTCCTCTCTTTTTACCTTAATGGTCGCATGGTTTTACACGCATACATGAATTTGCAGTCGTTGCATGGAATTTTATTCATGATGTGTCTAACGGTTTAATTTTATCCTTTAGGTTTGGTAAGGGTCTGTCTAAATCAGTACATATACATTATTTCATTGCTACAATATTTATTTTTGCACTTATTCTGTAATCAGCTATTACCATGAACCTTCCTATCCTCTTTTGCTTTATGACTTCACGTATTTCCAGTTATGATTAAATCTACTTATGAAACACAGCACAGTTACTTATATTATCTTTAGAGGATATTCGTTAGCACTGAATATTTCTCGCAGTCTACCCAATTCATTCTCCCTGTTTTTTTTGTATCTGTTTGTCTGAAGCTTATAACTGGCATCGATTTTAAGATATCGATTTTCATTCTATGAGGATGATTTGATGTGAAATTAAACATCTCGTTCATATTTTGTACTATTTATAATTAATTTGTCATCTATAAATGGTAATTCACAGCATGATACATTTTCAATCATAAATTTCAGTTTGATTAGCTATGTTTAAGAACTTTATCAGTTCATCCTCCCAATGATTCCAAATAACTAAGATGTCATCAAAGAAACGTACATATAGTTTTGAATTTTGAGGTATCATATCTAAGAGGTTTTTTCTTCATGCACTGCATGAAAATATTTGCTATCGACACTGACAGTGGTTGTCCCATTTGGAAAACTATAAATTGCTTATTAAATTTTTTTTTAAATTAGTAGAAAACCTACATGTGTTCATTAGCTCCATAACATGTTTCATTCCCGTTTTATTTCCTCTTAATAGTACCAGATGATCAACCTAGAATCGCTGAAAATATTCCAGTGTTTTTGATACTGTTATATTGTTGAAAATTGACACCATATCTAAACTAGCCAATCTATCTTCTTCATTTAGATCACACTTATCACATTCACCAAAGTGGTTTGAATTAATCAATTTATAGTCTAAGAAGTACAAATATTTCATTATTCTATGCCATGGAAACTTAGACATTTTATATATTCGGGAGTGTTAGACATTATCAATAATTCTCAGAGGGTTAACTGCTTTATGTACTCTGGGCGCAACTGAATCTCTTTTTATAGAAGTCTTAACATGAGCTTGATCTAATTCACCCCTAAAAATAATGTTATTGTTCAATAATATAACTCTTCCTTGTAACTTATTCGTAGGATCTTTTGTGTATTTTATGGTATACCTCTATTTTGTCTAGTTTTTCATAAATCTCATCATTACAAGCAGATTGCTTTATCAAAATCGTCACTCCTCCTTTGTCTGCTTTCAAACATATCACATTTTTTCTAAAAACTCCTTTCTGAAACTTTTTACTTCATAATTTTGTTTATATTTTTCCTTTTCTTCCGTTAAGATAGTTGTAGCTACGACTAACTCAAACTTAACATTATCTTTGTCTGAGATGAATTTTCGCTGTTTTAACAATTTCAGTAATTATCTCAGTTTTTGCTGATTTATAAATTTGGTTAGCTGATTCTCATTAAGCTGCATTTTAGAACGATTTTCTACTCGCTTGGTAACATTATGACTAGTCTTAATTGCGATCTGTCTAAATATGCCAATACTTACTAATTTATTTCATATTTGATACTGAATTCTAATATCCCTATTGCGTGTGCTATCAGTAAAGCCCTCTATGAATATTAAAATAATGCGTGTGCATAAACTAAAGTAACATAGATCTTGTTTTAGTCTTCTGTCTAATCAGTTCAAATTTACGTTTTTCTAAATCATGAATCAACAAATTTGTTCTGTTCAAATTACTTCTCCTTTGTTTTCCTTCTTTCATAACTCCATTAAAATTAGTTGACAAAATGGAGCGAAAACGCTACTGTGTAATTTTAAATGTATTTTTGAAATTCATATGGGATAATAAATTATTTGTATGTCTGAAAAAAACTATTCTACAAGCATTGTCGTTAAATGTGATAATGTAATATTAATTGCAGAAATAAATCTGCGCGCTATTTTGTGTTTTAGCAGAAATTATAATATCTCTTTAGCTTCTTACGAACCCTAGGATGATCGTTATCAAAATTTGAACAACAATTATTTTAAATAAATTACAATAGACAAATCACATTTGCTATGTTATTTTGTATATATCTTTGCTTTACTTGTATAGTTTTGCGTTTGTGTATGCTTCATAAGGCTCTGGAAGTGGAAATTTCATTTGCAATTTGAATTGCTAGATAAATTAGATTTGGAATTATAGATATTTAATAAAAAAGGGCATACAAAACAAAGTTTAAAAAGGAACTTTTCTTTTCACTAAAGCTCAATTCGTCATTAATGCCGGGCACTATGTGTAGTCAATTTCTCAGGAAAACAAGAGGAATAAAGTTGGAGGAAACGCACAAGTTGTACAACAACAGGAGGTTAGAAAACTACATGCTGAGACACGCGCAAACGCGCATGCAAAGGCAAAAACAATTACCAGTTCATTTTCAAATCATAAACGAACTACTTCTGTTTATTTAGCTGACTATTAAGAATGTTGCATAGAACAGCCTCAGCTGTATGTAATTATTTTTCGCTTTCTCCTTTGAAGAACACTTGGTAGACCGCTTGATTTTGAGTGTGGTTTTCATAAAAAAAACGTGCTTATCTATTGCGGAAACTTTTCTGTCCATACAAGCTGCGTTTAGTCTAAAATATTCCTGAATTCGCTACTTTAGTAACCGGGTAGTGCGGCCTACATTGCACACTGAGCAGCTATGGCATTTGCTTAAGCAAACAATTTTGAACTCTTGCCTTGCAGGTAGCTTATTCTTTACATTTAAGTTTGGCAGGCGCTTGGTAGTATACAAAAACATCAATTTCGTATTCGGCATTCAACAAGTTACTACTTTTTTTAATTCTTCGAATGATCGCACAGTGCAAGCTTCAAATGTTGAATTTCCGCGATTTGGGTTCACGGGTTGTCACCTTGCACTATCAATTTTGGCAAAGATCCGATTGATCCCCATTTTAAAGTACGCATTGGGTTTTTCTCCTCATTGGCTGTGCGCAGATTTGTGCCTTATTAATCACTGGAAATGAGGTACGAAGATTAGATCGTGCCTCATTTCCAGTGGTTAATAGGAACGATGTTGACGCCTTCGGAAGAAAGATACGTATCCGCACCCAGCCAAAAAACGAAGACAAACTCGATGCGTACTTTGCGAAACGGATAGTGCAAAGCGACAACCCGCGAGTGCAAATCGCGTAAATTCTTCGGGTAAATACTCCACGTGATGCATGCCCTTTATGAGGTAAAGTACGATGTATTGTCTTTCAGATTGATACGGTTTCATTTCTGTTTTGTTAAAGCAGAAACATAGGCGACAGAATAGAAGAAACTCACGCCGTTAATTTTACGTTGTATAGATTATTTCATTCAAATTTTACTTACACTTTATATTATTAAGTGCGAAAAAGTTCATGCCAAAATGGTATTGCTTGTTTATTATTTTTTCTGTAAACAAACCTTTTTCGCCTCAGGTTATCTGTGAAAAATTTATGTGCTAATAATGTTCAGTTGTGTGTACTTTAAAAATAATTGTCATGCGTTTAGGCTGTAATACTGCCATAGCTAGATGTGTATTTCAATACCAAAATCGTCGATTGGGCGCTGGCAATAACAAATGAATAAATATATTTTTCGGCTATGATGAAACGAGTAATGGCATGTTATTCTGTCAGCAATTTACCGTGTGAAATGGGATTTGACCATTTGTTAGTCTGTTTTCCTTCGTGTGCGATAATGACCGTTGATGGACATTGGTCACCATTACGTGCGACAGACGATAGTGTTATCAAATGTTGTGCGATTGGTCGAATAAAACGAGATTTAAATTCAAATATGTATTAGGTTTTGCGAGCCTAGTAACAAATTAGTTCAGTTGTGACCAGAAGGATAAACCAAAGGCAGCATGAACGGAAAGTATAATCTCATGCACATTCGTTTCGTGCTTACTGGCGACTCATCAGTAGGAGCCGGTATTACGCCCTTTAACCACTATATATTTGGTAGAAGAATGTGGAATAATAGGACGGTACAATCTCCTAGACGAATGTGTAAACCTGTAGTAGTGAAGCTAACATAATCTAAAGTCAACGACAATGCGACTTCAATGCTATCTCACACTATATAATATATATACCGAGTCTGTAAAGGATACTAACACTATGGCTATTGTGTTAGTAACTGATACCTTTTTTGAAATCGATGAGTACCGAATACTAACACTATGGTTTCCGAGTCGGTACATGATACCAACCTGATGGATATAAAGTTTTACTAAAGTTCACCCAAATTGAGAATTACAACAATTTCCGAACACCTCTTACTCCAGTTAAACCATACACTCTGGCCTTCATCGATATCAGTTATCACATTTCGCGGTAAGCATGACATCATTCAATTCAATATATTACAGTTAAATACTGTTTGTTGCGAAGAACTAATATATATGCAAGTATGTATTAGGTTTTGCGAACCTAGTAACAGATTAGTTCAGTTGTAACCAGAAGGATAAACCAAAGGCAGCATGAACGGAAAGTATAATCTCATGCACATTCGTTTCATGCTTACTGGCGACTCATCAGTAGGAGCCGGTATTACGCCCTTTAACCAGTATATATTTGGTAGAAGAATGTGGAATAATAGGACGTTACAATCACCTAGACGGATGTGTAAACCTATAGAAGTGAGTATTCCAACTATTTCTGAATACCTGTTATTACAGTAAATCCATACATTTTGGCCTTGATCGACTGTACCGTCCTATTATCCAACATTCCTCACCAAAATATGGAGTGGGTGAAGGGCGTAATACCGGTTCCTACTGAGGAGTCGCCAGTAAGCATGAAACGAATGTGCATGAGATTATACTTTCCGTTCATGCTGTCTTTGGTTTATCCTTCTGGTCATAACTGGACTAATTTGTTACTAGGTTCGCTACACCAAATACAAACTTGCATATATATTAGTTTTCCGCAACAAACAGTATTTAACTGTTATACATTCGAAGAACCTAGCAATAGCAAATTAATAGTCTCCGGGGGCACCTGCCCAAAATGTTGATCAGAGTGACTAGTATTATTCGTCAAATCAGCAGAATCTACTGCCAGTCGCACGCGCTGAAGTAACAAATTTACCCCCCCCCTTGTATTTTTGATGTAAGAAGTACTTAAATGTTGAATCTTTTTACGTAGTGCTGTCCTTCTTTTTGTGGATTTGACCGCATTCTTCTTGTGCGGGACAATTGATAGCACTCTTAGATCGGTAAAATCCTGATTGTTCTACATTTTAGGTGCTCTGATTATTGGCCTTGATTGATGGATTCTCACTTGTCCCTTCTTTTTTAAGCCTTCCATCAGCTGATTGCCTGAAAATGTCGTTGGAACAAAATTCTGCTCTATTCTTTCTCCTAATTTTCGAGACCTTATTTCCAGTCTCCTTCCGGGTTGACATAATACCCACAGGAATAGAACACAACTTGTGGCAAATATGGTATCCTCATTCAAGACAGATATATTTATATTTATTTTAATTCCAAAAAGTATTTTTAATTGACTTTATGATATTTGGTTATCATACCTAGTCTCTAATAATCAAATGTATACAAAAACTTATCCCTGCCTCTCTCCCTGCACACAGCCACCAATAAACACATGTGTATTCTACTAAAGTGACATTTATCGAATAACTATAAGCAAACCTAATGGATTGACATACAAGCCTATCCATGATGTCTATATTTTTTAATTGCTGTTCTGGACGCATAGAAAGATCAACAAAATTTTGGTAGGTTAAATACAATGGGATTGGTGTTTACTTTAATCTCACAAACTTGATTTGAAGATATTTGGTATTTCCTTGACAACGACATAGCTAACATAGACTATGGTATGAGAGATTAAGTCAATAGTTTGCATTTAATGTAGCGTTAAGCTTCTTGGTATACTGGAACCTCTCCAAATTACGCTTGCGTTTATAAACTTAATGTCAAAAATTAACAATCTACGAGAAATTTTAAATAGAGATGGACACATTTTGGAGGTCATGGATTTACACTTGATAAATCTTATTGTTAAAATTATTTTTGGTATAATTTCAAAAGTATTTGTGACATTTTGGCGACCAAAATACTAACTTAATAAAAAGGTATAAATTAATACCCTTTGAATTTGAATTCGTAAAAATTGCTTTCTGATGCAATGAGGATATTATAACAAAATCGCTATTATGTTCTAGAATTGTCTTTTTATTTCAGAAACGACGTTTCCGGTTCGCTGGACAGCACCCGAGGGCTTCCTACGCAAATGCTTTTCCGTAAAGTCGGATGTGTGGTCGTTTGGAATACTTATTTATGAGATGTTGACATACTGCGAACTACCATACACTGGTATGTTTTTAGAAGAAAAATATTATTAAAGTCACCGTTATCTTTTCACACATTAATACAAATAGACAAATATAAGTATGGGCATATATATTGCATAATGCGACATACTATACAATGTTATGATTTTAAATAATCATTTACTAAATCGTTATTGTCATTCCAACACACACGTATATATATATATATATATATATATATATATATATATATATATATATATATATATATATATATATATATATATATATATATATATATATATATATATATATATATATATATATATATATATATATATATATATATATATATATAGGTTCGAGCCCTAGTCACGCGGAAATTTCTGTATAGTACATGATGAGCTCCTAATAGCAGGAATGAGAATCCGGTCTACTGGATGAATTTCCTTTTATACACTATACAATTCTTAGATTATTCCGAAAAAAGTATATACATAATGGGTCTGGGGGTTTTTGTCCAGTTCGCAACCTTGATTATAATGAACATGGACTACATGTTGAGCATACATGATTTTACAAATAAATGAATGAAAGATTGCTAAAGTTTTATTATATATGTCACATGCGTTGATGGTTTCAGACTTGTGCTTGGGAGCTTCTAAATTTGTTAATTTTACGCCAATTCATTTCTAATTGCTTGATATCTACTCGATTTTGTAATATCAGCTAGTCACCGATGTGCGATAGGCAGCCCTTCGGTTTGAGAAAGGTATGTTTATGTGTTTCTCGTGCATTTGTTCTGCTGTTTTGTTTATTTTGGTTCGGTTTATTCTGGATGTGCGTGTTTTAGTAACTTCTGTTTCTTGCCAAGCTTGTGGTAATTTATTGCTTCACGGTACATGGTTCTTTGATGTACAATGATTATTAAAATTATAATAATTTTACCGACCTTGCTTTGTGACCAGTTTGCATAACATGCTCAGTAACTTCTGATTTGACGAATAATACTATTCACTCTAATCAACGTTTTGGACAGGTGCCCCCGGAGTCTAGTAATTTTCTATTGATAGGTTCTTCGAATGTATGTTCTACCGTACATTCAATTAAAATTGTAAAAGATAAGATATTTGAAGAAAGGAAGCAGTTGATTTTTTGGGGTAAAAAATTTGCTCTTCTTGTACTGAATGTAATGCTTACTGTCACACTAGAGGACGATTGCTTTCGGGATTCGCCTTATCCTTTTAGTTATTGTGGAATCTAAATTTCTTTGTGTAGACCTACCTGTTAGCGTCCTCTGTTAGACGAACCAGGTGCAATTTCACGTTAACGTCACTGCATCTATCCGGATAATTCTTTATTTGCGAGGTATTCCTAAAAGTTTCGTTGTGTTCTACGGCCCTGTGCTCGGAGCTTTTCTTCCTGGTTTGCAACTTATGTTTATTCAACTGGGAAAAGATAATAACACAAATAGCAGATTCTGCAAGTTGGTTATTTGCATAGCTTGTTTTAATTTACGTTTTAACATTCTATTACCGCAGTTGAACAAAAAAGATGCATACAGGAATTTCTAAATTGGCGAATTTTGTGCTAGTATGTTTTTGATTGTGCAAAATATTTTGCTTGTCGTCGCTTTGTACTATCAGTTTGCAATGATCTTATTGATCCACATTTGCAAGTACGCATTCGTTTCGTCTACCTTCCCTTTCTTCCGAAGGCTTCAACATTGTTCATACTATAATTAAACATTAATTGATTGCGCGGGTGGTGGTAACAGTTCTTTAATTCAAGTGTGCGAGCTTGAAGTAAACCCCAATCCCATTTTATTTAGCCAGTCGTTGAACAACATAACGGAACTGCCGCCAGTCGCACGCAGTGACGCGTTTTGAATTCCCGCGATCATCTTCAGAGTACGACGGCAAAATGACTAGCGAGGATTAAACAGCATTGCATATATATAGAAAACGGAATTAGATATGCGGCTCTCACCTCTAGTAGTCTTGCTTACATTGTACGAGACTGGAAATGTCGGCTACACAATTTCTATGCAGTCACGAACATTGTCTATTTGTAGCTTTCGCCACAAATGTATACAAACAATAAAATTAAACATTAATTGATTGCGCGGGTGGTGGTAACAAGTATTTAAATCAAATTTTCAAGCTTGAAGTAACCACCAATCCCATTTTATTTAACCAGTCGTCGAACACGTACACTGGAAGATTATCACAATAGCAGATTGAAGCAAAAGTGGTAACCTAGTTCCGAAACAGTTCTATTTATATTTTAGTTTTTTTTTATTCACCAATGGTTTTAAACAAAGTTTTGAACTATTGTAACACGAGAAATTGCAGCCGAGATATGTTCTGGCGAAAGATGACTGCTCTTAGCTTTTTTATAAAAATATTTTTTAAAAACGTTGACTTTATTATATATATTAACCATGATATATTATGTATACTAGATGGATGGAGTTAAATTTCTAAATTATATTATGGCCTATTTTGAATTTTGTGATATAACAAGTTTTACTCAAATTACATTTTATTGGATTTATATATTTATGCTTTGCGCATAATATCCGAAAATCATTTTATTATAATACTGTTGGTAACTCTTGTTCTAACAGATGCGGTTGACTATTCTAATTGAGAAAAAGGTGCTTAATTTCAACGCGTACTTGAAAGAATTAAAACACGTAGTTTAAATTATTTGAATCAAGTTTGCGAGCTTGAAGTAAACACCAATCCCACTGTTTTTAACTTTGTTCGACGACTGGTTAAAAACAATGGGATTGGTGTTTACTTCAAGCTCGCAAACTTGATTTAAAGAATTGTTACCACCACCCGCGCAATCAATTATTGTTTTACGTAGTTTAAATAATTAAAATAGAATAAATGGAAATTTGTGCACATTGCGGTGTTACCATCTCTTATCCAATGCTCTGTAAATTTGTCATCGTAATTTAAATTAAGAAACACATCGCGCATTGCTGGTGTCTTCATTGAAAATCAGATGTATAGAACACCGTTACAGAGGTTTTAATTTTTTCTCCGGAACTCAACTTGACCGCAATAGCTGACGCTTCAAGTAGACACCTTTAAAAAAGAAATTGGAATTTATTTTGATTAAATGCATAAATTATAACACATCGCACGGGACACATGAAACTCAAATGCAGAATCAAAAACACCTGCTATTTCGCAATTATCAATTTTATATTCAACTCGTGTAAAATATAATTTTTTCCAATTTGGCTGCGAGCTGACAGCTTACCCACTGAATAGCTACTTTTCGTATGTTGCTTAGAATAGCACCTGAAATTCCGCATGGTTTAGAATGGCATTTTAAGAAGAGATGTGTCCGGATATTGCGGATCGGTCCACCTCATTTCCAGCTTTATTTGTCTAAACTGCTCTAGGATTCGCCTTCTTGGTAGTTGTCCACTCTTACCGAAATAACGCTTTATTTATCGAATTACATTATTTGCAGCTGATTTTCCTTAATTTGCAGTGTGCGAAGCAAGGTGTGTTTTTACAAATATTTCTTGAACAGTTGCGCAGTGCGCAGTTGCGCGAAGATTCGATTGATTCCCATTTCCCAGTACGCATCGAGTTTGTCTTCATATTGGCTGGGTACGGATTCGCCCTCTCCTTTCGAAGGCTTCAACATTGTTCATAGCAGCCTTCGGAAGAAAGGAACGAATCCGCATGCAGCCAACAAAAGGGCGAACTCGATGAGTACTTGGAAATGAGATCAATTTGATTTTTGGGAAACTGCGTTTTTACAAATTCTAATCCACGTCTTCCTGACTTTCTCTCTCGTGCGCCAGTATTGTCTTTCGGTACGCCATCGTTTATAAAAAAAGTTAAACGGAAATTTGCCGTTGAATAATTATGCTACACAATTTATATACTAAATTATAAAATTAAAGATTGCGATTAAGGCGAGTTTATGAGACGTTTGTAAGAATAGCATTGTCATTTATATCCAGAGGAAATTTTTATCCTGTCGAGTAAATAGCAAATATGGTATGTAGTCTTGTCTGTCGCATTGAGAGTGATTTTTTTACTAACTTAATTTCTATCTTCCTTTTATAAATCTACATTTACCAGATTGAAATTTTTCAATTTGCCTAATACATTAATGTACATATGTCTATTCTAAGCAAGAAATAATTTATAGGTAAAGTATATTTGAAATCATATCAATTTATTTGATTTGACATTCTTGTTTTTTTTAATTGAGTTAACTACCGTTCGCACATATCCATGTGTGTAAGCATTCTAAAGATAAGCACCTTTTCAAGTTCACCTTTAAGGTTTGTTTCGAAGTAAATTTAATTGACCGCCGTAACAGGTTTTATTGGGATGTTACGGCACAATAAAACACAATCAAGGAGATACTTTTAAAATATCCTGTAGTCTGACTTTTTCTAATAATCTTAAAATACGTGTGAGATGTTTCTCGATTGTCTTGTATCTTCGCTACATTATTTTATCAAGGAGCATGAGTGATTACAAAATTTACTAAAACTATTTTTTTATTTTCACAAAGCTAGATATTGTTCCCGGTTTTGTTTTGTTTACTTGATGCGAAGCTTTCTAGTTTTTCTTACATTTGTTAATCTATTCTCTATCTTATTCATAGGAATGTCATCCCATGAGGTGTTCCACGAGATATGTGCTGGCTATCAACTTCCAAAACCATTTATTTGTGTTCCAGGCAGCGAAGATCTTCTTCTAACGGAAGAACAACGATGGATTCAGCATAGGGCATACAATGGAAGAATGGATAACTGTCATAAGTTTGTTCGCAGTAGAGAATGCGAAGACAAACCGCATTCTAAACAGTTTCCGAAAAGTGACATTTCCGATTCAGTAGACAATTCAAGACTAGCTCTCTACTGGATACCTTGTCCAGGCCTATTATACTCACTAATGTTGATGTGTTGGGAATATAAGCCAGAAAATCGACCATCATTTCATTGGCTATGTCAAATTCTACTTCAAGTGGCCGATGCATATGAAAGGCAGAAAAATGTTGAAAATTCACGTGGACTTCTCCAAACTGTGGTGGCTCACACGGCATCGATTGTCAACAGAGCGCGTGCATTGCAATCACCCAAACGTAATTTACGAACAAACCGTGGACAAGTTGACCTAATAAAAGGTAACAGGCATATGCAATCCAATCAAAACATTCAATTAGCGGAAGAGAACACACACTTGGGTTTCGTTAATAGAGCAAAGCCTGCTCTAAGAACAGCCACCAGCGGAAGCAATCTGAACACGGTGCCTTGCGATTTGTCTAAATTTTTCATTACTCGACCGCTGCCGCCGACACCGGATAACGGAATTCTGAAGCCGTGCGTGGCGCCGATAAAACAACTGCACCAAACCGATCGTAAATTTGATTCTAGAACGAATTCGCCTGTGTGTAAACGCTTTTTGGATGCGTCACAAGGCAATCTCGAGGAGACCATTAAAACCTGTTTATAGATTCTAATGTATATGTGCTTGTGTGAAACAAATTGTTGGACAAAAATGATCCGGAAAAATTTATTTCTTTTTACTCAAAGGTGGAAAATTCTGAAAATTTAGGGCAAAGGATTTTCGAAGCACATCTGCTATACGAGTAATATTTTGTTCCTGAAGTAAATTTTCTTTTAATCTATGAAGCATTTATGGAGTATTGTAATTTAAAAACGTGTCATTAAGAAATTCATGTTAGACTGTACAAATAAATTTAAATCCCACAAAAATGGTCATTCTGAAATAATAAGCACAGACCCTTCTGATTAAAAAAATATTAATTCCGATACTGTCATTTAACCTTAATTATTCATGGTCAGTGATATTTTAAATATTATTTCTCCTAACCTGTCCCATGAATAGGTAACAATACCGAAAGGTATTGTTCTTTTTATGCGAGGGGTAATATATACGTGAGTTTAAACACTGCTATTTTCATTACCTGACATTTAAATTTAAACCGTGGCAAGGTTGAATTTACGGAACCTAGACAGGCAGTTAATGCGTACACACCACTCCCGAGATGCAGAATTTAAATTGAGACTATCTTGAAGTTCATTATGTTGATACACTTTACAAGCTTGGTATACATTATATAAAGTGAGTTGAATTTCAAATTGCATTGTCGAAGTCTTCATATGAAGTTAACATCATTACTGCTTGAATATACACTTGAAAAGGAGTTTATACCTGCCTCACATTTCTGGATGAAATATATAGTGGGTATAGGGTATAATACAGCCTCCCACTGATTAGTCGCCAGTAAGCACGACACGGATGTGTACATGAGATTATACCTTTCGTTCATGATGACTGAGGTATATCCTTCTTGTCCTATTTGAAATAACTAGCACTTACAAATATACAATTGCAAATTTATTAGCACTTGGCAACAAGCTGGGGATAAGTAAATTATCTGTCAAATTTCCATATGCGACCGTCGTTCTAGGATGATGTCCATATAATATCATATTTAATACGCGGGTTTTGCTATATCCTGCCAGTGGTTCAATATGTGAAAAAATATATATTACCAGGTAGAAAACTTCATCAACTTAACTTAGTAATTTATGAATTATTATAAGATTTTGCCCAAACTTATTAAATTCAATTTTAAACAGTTTATCTTTCATAGCAATGAAGTCCAGTTGTGGAGTGTAGCGTGTAATTTTCCGGAATATTTTTTGGCTGAAAACGAAGTCCACAAAACCAGCAGCTATCATTTTGCAATATTACAATAATTAGAAAAAAATATGAAATAATAAATTGCTTTACTAAAAATTCATCCATGCAATTCAATTCGTTTAAATCCACACTTACTTGAAAGGAAAATCTTCACAAAATTCATGCATATGATGATATCTGTACTTGAAAACCTTTTTAATAACACTTCCTCAGGTAACAGGATGTCTGTTTCATATAGACAGATTGAGTATGGCCAGTTGCAACTTTATGTAGAAAGAATGGCTAAATAGACTCTAACTTTAGGAAGAAATTATCAGATAACCCAAATTTATTTATTACTAAAAAAGGATCAACGTACGCCTTGGATGTCACGTTAAATTGTCCTCAAGATTTCTAAGTAAAAGTGCTCCGAATCGAACCCTAGTTGAGGCAATTCTGGCATGTATTTGATGAATACTCGATAAACGCGTGTTTGACGTCAGTGCGACTATTCGATCTTGTTCCTCATCAACGCTAAAAACTATCTATAGCATTCATGTACGTTTACATTTTGAGGAATGCAAGACAATATGAGACAGCGCGAACATCTTCTAGCCGCTAAAATGGTTAAGTATGTCCGAGAAAATGATAGCGTTATCATTGTATCTACCTATCGGGGCATCAGTTTGCACTGTCCTATGTAAAATAAGGTCACTTTTCTTATACTCTAAATAATTTATAGAGTGAAAGATGAGTTGAAATGGCCACCTAGGGCAGAGTTTCAAATATAAATTTGATGAAAGGGTCAAATTCTTGTACTTCTGATATTGATGGTTAATTGTCGTGGTTTCTCTAGACCACTCAGTCCCTCTTAATTAGGGATTGCGCAAGATTTTCCGGGATCTTGGCGTAAATCGTAGTCCAAAGACTTATCTGTTAGTGCTTGCATAATCAGAGCCTTACCTAAAACATGCGCAATTGACTTGGTCGTCAGAAATATAACCTTCCACAAAGTGGCTGCTTTATCTCATACGCTTAAAATAAAATATGGCTAGTTGAAATCAAAGAGGAGCTCCAGTTGGACATTACACGACACGGTCTAGAGTTAAAAACCTAAATAGTTTGTTAGAGTCAATTCTAAATCAATAACTAGAATCATTACGAATGTAGCATTACAGCAAGTCGTCAGCGAATTTATCAATATAGGATCGCTGATGACGTCACACGTAATCGGCTTCAGTTTTTAAAGCGCAACACATGAGCTTCGCCGCAACTGCTTGTGTTATGGAATTCAACATACTCCTTGCTTACTTAATTACATTTGCTAATCTTTATCAAGCAATATAACAATTTTGATTAGTATGTGAAACTTCCGGCTGAATATATAGCCATTCAATATATATATATATATATATATATATATATATATATATATATATATATATATATATAATTTACTAGCATCCATTCAAGGCCAAACACCCACTCGACCAGAATTAAACAAATTTCGAAACATTATGAGCATTCAACACTCCAATCCACACACCTTGCGCCGCTACCAAGTGGGTCGAACAAAATTACGTAACAAGGCGAAATGAAACTGAAAACTTGGGAAAATAAATTTCGTACACATAACAGGCAACAAAGCTAAAAGTTGGCTAGCTCGCAATCCATGAATACAATAATGAAAAGATCGCAGACATCACTTTTTATACAGCGAGAAAGATCTCTACACGAAAACAGACACACAAACAGAGACACATACGCATATACCCTTACTAATCAGCTAAAACAAGAAATAGAAGTAAAACCGAGTCAGAATAGTTGCCACCCTCAAAATCAAATGAACGTCTGAAAAGTGAAGTTTAGTAGTCTCAAAATAAATTGCCACTATCCACTTTGTTATTAATGTTTTTTTGTTCCTAATAATAAAAAAAAATATATATAGAGAGAGAGAGATAGAGAGAGAGGGACAGTTATAAATAATAATAGTACCGTTCCATGTGCATATATACATAGCAATCCTGTCAGATGTATTTGTCATTTCGTCTTAAATATCTATCTTAAGGTATATCGCACCTAAGCTCAGCGGATAGTGCAATAATTGTGCCTAACAAATGCAATAGCCGAAATGAGTTTCTAATTCATGAAGCGATTTGCATAAAGAAATCGATGTCTGATTTGTGCAAGCGAAAATAGCATGAATGGGAATTGAGTTTCAACTGGAAGTAATGCGCATAATTGATTGGCAGTTTCCCTATTTCACAGTGTTTCCTAGTTTCAATTGGTTGTGTATTCGAAATATTCTTAAATGTGTTTTATTAAATATCTGAAAGAAAAACAAAAACAAATTTTTATTGACATATATATTTCCCCCTGGTGGTGATGGTTCATTTTTGAAAACATTTTCTGCTGCATCGAAATAGATATCTAACACTCGTTAAAATATTTTCTCTTCCGAATATTTGTTGGACAAAAATTCAACTGAACAGAAACCTCACTTTTTGACAAAAACGACACGGAATGTCGACAAATATCATCTCCGAAATATAAAGAAGGAAAAGGTATATGTGTGGTTGTTTGAGCCTATTTCAACGAAAACAGTTGTTCACAAACTTGTTACATTAATTGATAAACTTTCTAATTTTATCGGCAACTGGAAATGTTACCATGAGATTGACAAAAGCTCAAATTCTAATGGGATATATATATATATATATATATATATATGTGTGTGTGTGTGTGTGTGTGTGTTGTTATAATGTCTTTAATTTGCTTCAAATAAAGCAAAATTTCATATGAAGAACAAATCAATTTTCAGACTTCAGCGTATATTCATCTATAATTACCTTGTTTAATTACTTGCCTTTCTACGATCTTCATCAGTACATTTTCATCAATGTCACATATGAATTCAATTCAATATTTTTACTGCTTAAGACATGTTTGGTTGACGAATAATTCGCAGTTTCGAACGTGTATCAATTTTTTCTTCAGTATGAACTATTTGTATAATTAAAAGGTCATGGATTGCACGAGCGGTGATAACAATTATTTAAATCAAGATTGCGATATTAATGCAAGCACCAATATTATTTATATATATATATATATATATATATATATATATATATATATATATATATATATATATATTTGTCAGTAAAAAATAAATGGTGTACAATGTTAGAAAGGCAATTCATTCAATACACCAGTTTCGTCCTTATTGGGAACTTGGGCGCATGCGCTTCGGAGATTGTTTCTATAACCACTGAGTCACCCTACCGCACGATACACAAATCTTCAATTATATACTAACTAATGTTTCTTGGTTAACCTTTCCTCTAGTTTGAGTCTTCATTTGGATCGAAATTTCCAACTAACCACTCCAAAACTCTCATTATTGAACGGACAACATGCAAACAAACATTGGTGGTGCGGGTCGTGATAACAATTATTTAAATCAAGGTTGCAAACTTGATATAATCACCAATCCCTTTAAGTTTGCATTTAGTCAACATAAACCAAGCACTGTATAGATTAGTAAAGGCAACTCATCCAGTAGACCCGTTTCCTCCCTGTTGGGAACTCTTGATATACTGTCCAGAATTTGTCGCTTAAAGTGGTAGAATCGGGGCATGTCTGATTTGGTGGTTGTTGCTATAACTAATGAGCCACCCTGCCGCAAGCTATGCAACTAATTGATGTATTTTGGCTAGAGTTTCTTTCTGGTGGAGCGGATCTGACAACTCGTCTAAATTCCAAATTAACCATTATATCGGTGATTATATAAGAGACATCACTCTACTTGGTGATGTGGTATTGCATTGGATATTTATGTTATGAAGCAATCATTGCATGCGTGGGTGATGATAACAGTTATTTATATCAAGTTTGCTACTTCAATATAAATATATCTGTTAGTTTAAACCAAGCATAAGTTTATATAGAAAGGATAATTCATCCACTAGGCCGATTTGGTTGTTATTAGGACCTCTTCAGCAGAATTGTTACTTTAAATACTGATATTATAGGTACGAAACCGGTCTAGTAAATAAACTTGAATTTCTAAATTATACAATGTTTAGTTTATACTGTCAAATGTTTGTAAGCAAGGAGATGGATGTTTATATTAAGATCACAACCCTGATTTAAGATATTTTTTATTACAACCCGCGCAAATAATATTGGTTTAATTATATAAATGTTACATGAAATAAAGTTTCCCCAGATAGTTTGTTGTCTGTTCTGTAATGACAGATTTGAGGTGTTTAGTTGGAATTTTCGTCTCACAAGATGCCTTATTATCTCTACCTGAATACAGGGCTACCTAAAGTATATTAGTTTGTATGCAATTGATAATTCTATGTAGCATGCTGCAGGTTGGTTCTGTGGTAAAAGGCGAAAAACTCCAAAGCTGACTTGCCCAGTTCGTGTCCAGTCCACGACAAATTCTGTACAGTTCTTGTAGCGTCACCTAGTGAATGAATTTCTTTTTGCACATTATAAAATACTTAGTTTTGGCATATATGAAATTCGAGCGCTATTCAGATCATAATGGCAACCTTAATTAAAATAATAGCTAATTTGTATTTTATTTCAAAAAAACAAATCATTTATTGATGCTTACATTGCGTAACAAGCAGGGATATAGAACGTAGCTAAATTACAATATTACCTATTCGCCAAATTCTAAAGTCATGTTGTATCGTCCTATTATCCCACATCCTTCACGCAAATATATGGTGGTTAAAGGGCGTAATACCGGCTCCTACTGATGAGTCGCCAGTAAGCACGAAACGAATGTGCATGAGATTATACTTTCCGTTCATGCCGTATTTGTTTTCTCCTTCTGGTTACAACTGATTTAATTTATTACTAGGTTCGCAACACATAATACATACATGTTATATTACGTTGGAATAAACGCACTCATACAAGAATTAAAAACGGGAGACTGAAAATACACATGCACGCGAAAGCTCAAATACGCACCAACGCACAAATACTTAACCAGTTTATATTTAAATAATTGAGAATTTCTTTGTTTCTTTAAATGAAGTTTGCGAGCTTGAAGTAAAAACCAATCGCATTGTATTTAACCAGTCTTCGTACAACATAACAAATAATAATAACTTTGTTCGACGACTGGTTAAATACAAAGGGATTGGTGTTTACTTCAAGCTAGCACACTTGATTTAAAGAATTGTTACCACCACCCGTGCAAACAATTATTGTTAAATTACTTTGTTTATTTAAAAGAAACATGTTGCGCGACAGGAAATAAACAATTTACCTGATTTTCGGATTGCGTACCGAAATATTTGAATCCACTGTCATCATGATTTTTGCATATATTTCGGCCTCCAATTACGGAGGCCTTTTTGTAAAAACTGGTGAGTGTTTCATTTATTTTGCGCAATGCGGTCATTGCTTAAGTTTTTCCACAAAAGTATTAATTGCGTAAATGAAGAATAGCGCAAATTATCTATCTATCTATATATATATATATATATATATATATATATATATATATATCTATCTATCTATCTATCTGTCTGTCTGTCTGTTTATCTATCTATCTGTCTATCTGTCCATCTGTTTGTCTGTATGTCAATCTGACTACCTGTCCATCTGTCTATCTACCTATCTACCTATCTACCTATCTATCTATCTATCTATCTATCTATCTATCTATATATCTATATATCTATCTATCTGTCTCTCTATCTATCTATCTATCAATCCATCTATTTATCTATATCTGTCTGTCTATCCGTCTGTCTGTCTGTATGTCTGTCTGTCTGTCTGTCCATCTGTCTGTACGTATATATATATATATATATATATATATATATATATTTATATATATATCAATGTGTTATCATGTACATGTACACTAATTACAAAGCTTTACCTACATTTTGCACGTGCCCGGTAAATTGAATGTCGTTGTATAACCAGAAAAATTTTAAAATTAACTGTCATTTCCAAATAATAGCCACTAATTATCTATAGACTTATGAGATTATGTATGTATCTCTGTTAATGTAAGTAATTTGTGAACATATAAGCACAGGAGGTGGGTAAAATAAAATATATATAAGTTAAAGTATAGTTGTGATATTATGATGGACTTCAATCGATGATGAAATATCAAAACCTGCTCAGGTAGCAACATTTAGTTAAATTGAGAAAAAATTTAGGCACGAATTTTAAGTTGAAATACTTTTATTTCACCGTTTAGACTCTGAGTAATTTCTGCTTCAAAATCAGCAAACTTACTTTTCCTGTCATTATATTTTGATTGATCGATTATTGGACCTATGCTACCGGACAAGCTGCAAATATACCCCTTGAAAATTATCTGATTGACAGTAGCTTATGAGTGCGAATCCATGTCCGATCACCACATATGCCCTTATTTATCCTATATTTGATTAATTAGCGCATAACCTTTTACACAAACTTAAGACAAATTGGTTCCTAGTACTTTGGTATATCCCCAATGTGATAAGCTATTCGGTATTCTCGTTAGGGTTTGATAAGCTTACTATGGTGAAATTCACAGCAATAAAATTCTCATATTTTATTTAGTTACTTTGGTTTTTCCAATTTTATATTAACTGCATCATAACAGAAAGTTTTGGGCTGCTTTTGAAAAATATTTTCTTCGTTTTATTTAAATTTTCATATCGCAAATTTTATTGCGATCTTAACCCCAGATTTATAACATATCTTGGAAGACCGCACAAGCAGGTTTCACTTGAGGAGATTTTTGTAGAAGATTCTCTATCAAAAAATGCGTCAATATACTATTGCAACTGGAATAGACAAACGTTATTCATATTGTTTTGTCTATAAAATTTATTTATGAACGTAAATTAAGTTGGATATAGGAATACGTTTAACATCTACCCGTTAATTCTTACGATAATTTACACTACTTCCAATATCTTTTACCACTAAGTAAGAAAACATTTAAGATACTCCGATACTTGTATGCACGATTTTGCCATTTGAGCACGACATTCATGGAATTTTTGCAAATTCCACATTTAATTATGTTTTAAGTCATTAATTTTAATCAATATATGGTTTAACATACATGTAAAGTATTTATCCCTCCAAAAATTTAGTCCTAACTTTATATTCATAGACATATTTTTTAGCATTTACATATATATTCTGGGAAACTAACTTGGTTTCTAACTCAAAACTGTATAAAATCGCTTTGTAATTGTGTATTAGTTGTCGCGCAGCTGGTAAAAATATAATTCAAATAGGACTAGAAGGATAACCCAAAGTCAGCATAAACGACATATATATAATCTCATGTACACATTCGTTTCGTGCTTACTGGTGTCCCATCATTAGGAGCCGATACTTCGTCCTATACTCACTGTCGATTTGGTTCAGTAAAGTGGAATAATCGCACGAAAAGAAATATATATATATATATATATATATATATATATATATATGAGCCTGTAATTATCGTTGTTGAGTTGATACCAGTAACAACACTATGGATGTCCAATCCACGTGACGCGCTCAACATAATGGATTCAATATATGCTGTTAAAAATGGAGAAATTAGAAGCGCAAGTATTCTCTCTTAAACAAGATCTTGACATCCTTCATCTAAATATATAATATTCATATTTTGTTTGTTGCGGAGGGCTAATGAGAGATTTTATTGTCTAATTCTCCCACGTTCGTTGATTAGATATATATATTTTTTTAAATTAATTTATTTCTTTATTCTGTTCGTTGCCTTCGAAAATTACAGAGTATTTTTATAATTTGGAAGCAAAAGTACATTAATAACAAAGTGTAAAATGTGTATTTATTTCGAGACAACTAAACTTCACTATACAATCTTTTGAAAGAATATGAGCATTCCGCACCGAAATCCGCACCTGCGCTGTTACAGTGTCAAATAGGGGATTGTTCAATCAATGACACGCATTACATTCTGTTTTGCAATAACTCCGGTGAACTTTGTTTATCTAACAAACAACATAAATTGGTAACTCGTTTTTGTTATTTCCTTAAGTAAATAAAGTAAAGTGATACCTGCCGAGCGTAAGTCAGAAAAAAGAAAACTACTGCAACATTGGAAGCTGCGTTAGTCAAAACGACGATCAGGTAATTTCAATTAATCCAGGTTCGCAAAAACAATCTTCATTTAAGTTAAAGATATTTGGAATAGAGATTTAAGTAGAAATAAGGGTATTATAAAAGTTCAAAAAGAACAGAAACTTTGTACCGTATGAATTGCGTATTCCAGCTGATGCAATTTTGAGTTTATAAAGACAGAATTCACAATAGTAAATCCTCTCACAACCATTAAATTATATATATATATATATATATATATATATATAACCTAAGGTAAGTAAATTGTAAAATTTAACTGTTTTCATGGTAAATTCCCTTTTTAGGCAAATCAGTACGTGATTTGGTCCTATTATAGTCATTCCACCAGCATAGGAATAAGTTTTGGTGATTTAAAATTCCCTTTAAGCTTAAAATATATTTATTGGAGCATATTTTGTGTTATATGAATGCCAAAGCGAACACATATCACTAGTGGTCTTGACCGAATGGTTTTATTTTAATGCATATCTCCAATCTCTGCGTGAATTGTTGAATTTGTTTACGGGTAGTCTTATTCATTTCGCACTTCATATTGCTTCGATTTAATTGACATTCAAGTTCAATCTTTCCATCGATATGGGCTAAGATTGGAGGCAGTACCAGTATTATAGTGCTGATTTTTGCTTCAATTCAATTACAGTTCTTGCATCGTTATCCCGTCGTGTTTTAACATTTACCTTCAGATTCGTACAGGAATGTGATTCGCTAATACCGTTAAACATACACACACCATTATATATATAATCTAAGGTTAACCCAAATACGAAATAAAAATAGCACACATATTTTGCAAATGATTTTTCCTCCATTTAATGCAGCGTAAATACGGTTCATGCTAAATGACATTTAATCAATTCCTAGTTTCAATTACTGCATATCTACTCTGAAATCAAACCAATGTAAAGTCGAAATATACCATAAAGTTAGTTGATGTCTATTTTACCAATATAAGCGTATTAAAAAATTTACCTGTTTTTTACAGGTATGCTTTCATTAATTTTAATCTTATAATGGTGATTGAAAAAAAAATTATAGGTTATTTTACCATACAACTGTCCTACATACATTTTTTAGCTATATATTAGTATATAACTGTCCCACATTACTTGATAAAATATATAATTGGGTTTTGTTGTCATTCCTGTTCTTACGGATAAGAAACCAATACGTACATGAGATGAAACCTTTCGTTCAGGTACTTTTAGAATAAATTTGTAACTGGATACGCATTGCCTCATACACAATTGCATATATATATATATATATATATATATATATATATATATATATATATATTTATTCTTTTGAAATGCGAGCTTTAATAAAATTCATTGTTCCCTTCTTGTGTGCAAAAACAAAAAGAAATTTTATCAGATATAAGAAAATTTTCTTTCTCATGGTCTTCTCAAATATCTGCTCATGAACATATCTTTATATATAAATTGGAAAGCAAAACAAGATAGAAATATTTGCACACAAGAAGGAAACAATGAATATATATATATATATATATAATTATATATATATATATATATATATATATATATATATATATATATCTTTTATAAATTTCATTAAACAATTTTATGATTACCATGACATTTAATAAAATAACTAATGCCGATCGGGGTGCCAGAATGTATGGATTTTCTGGAGAAACGGGAGTTCAGCGTTAGTTTTAATTCTCAATTACGATGCAATTTGGCTTAACACGAATTCAGTTGTGTTGTTACCCTTTGCAGGCTCAGTAGGTATAAGTGTGCGGTCCATTTTACAAGACTAAGTCGCTCAGCTTTAGTAGGGCTAGAGGATTTAAATTTAGACCTTTCCTTCTCCTAGACGAATCTACGCACATGTTACAAATTTCTTTTGACAGATGAAATCTTACCTCAGTTTCTGAAATCATTGATCAAATTCCGTCACTACGTATGCAATCCTAAAATTAGTAATCAGTACCCGCGCAATCACTGATTACTTGCTTGTCAGACTTATATGAGCGAAGCAAACGATGACTACTTGATAATTTTGTAGCTAGCATGTCATTCAAGTGCCCCGTACGCGAAACTCTTAGAATCGAGAGCGGCATTTGTGATTTCATTATTACTTGATACATTTTACATTATGTTATGACGATAACCATCGAAGTTTGAAACGCCTCAGTACGTGAACTGATCGAAGTTTTCATTTTTTGTTCGTCAAGTCAGATGAATTACAATGAGTGTTCAATTTAGAAGCACACTATATTTAAGTGACTATTGCCTATTTTATATATGCGGTATACCCACTGGCACACATGGTATGTAATATCTCATTTTGATAATTGGTTTGATACATTCTATTGTAAATGTGCAGTAATTTATAGCGTAATTTTTTTCAATTCACAATATGATAATTCATCTCATTCTAAACTTAACTAATTCACTCTCTATCGCTTATGGAGAGGATAAATTTTATAATATTACAAGACGCATAACTAATTCTAATATAGTTTAAAATTCCATTTCATACATTAGTTTCAGACAAATGAAAATTTATTAAAATCAAGGTTACAATATTGATATTTAAAATAATCCATTATATAGACTTTTATAAGTATTAACTAAGCATTTTTCAATGTAGAAAATAAAATTCACCCACTAGAAAAGTTTATTCATGTACTGTGCAGAATTAACCGCAGATGAGGCTAAAACCAGGGCACGTCTGCTTCGGAGTTTGTGACTCTATTTAGTGAGACACTGAGTTTTTAAAAAAACAATTGTTTGAAAGTTTACCAATAGAGTAGTTTTATAATAGTATTAAAGGTCTACGGGGTGGTCGAAAATTTTGCTTCGATGATTTTTAAAGTTGGTGTTTTATGAAATTCATTGCAAAATGTGTAACTGTAAGAAGAAATAAATCACAAGGTTATTAAAAATCCGTTGTATGAATTTTATGAATGTCGTAAACTAGAATTAAACAATTGACATTTACATTCTTAGTGCATGAACTAATTTGCTGGCGTATATAAAATCCGGTTTTGTTTTCTGCAGCAATTGGCAACGAATAATATTTGCTCGTATCAAATATTTCTGTTCGGAAGCCAATTTAAACAATAATCAATAATTCTTAACGCGGATAATTTTTTACACCAAAATTTTATCGATTTGATGTCAAAATACATCAAAATTTTTGTTTTCCACCAGTGTATATAGACAGGAAAATAAAATGAAAGTTGCTTTCGTATCAAAATATTGATAAAATCCTAATAGCTAACTTACGTATTTATTTAAGAAAGCTAGTAATTTTTTTAATAAAATATTTTACTTTAAGTTTGTAATCTGGTCTAAAGTTATTTCTGTTGATCAAGACTTTTTGCCATAATTTATATAAAAATATGCATATATGCATACATATATATATATATATATATATATATATATATATATATATATATATATATATATATATATATATATTTTGGAACCTGTTTCATTTAACAGTCTCTTTTTTAGGGAGATTTTCCGTTTTGCTGAAAAGCATGTTCATTTAATGTTAAAATGCACCAAGTTCAGCATTCGTCTGTGCAATAAACATTTCGTGTTCTGATTTACTCGGAATATTTTTTAGACAAAGCAGCAATGTAGACTTAGGTTACAATAGCAAGTTGCCTTCAGACTGGGCCAGACTTGTTGCAAGTGCTGAAAACCGTCTCACTAGAGAATACATGTTAGATTGACGATCAAGTGTAGTGTGTTAGTCATCTGTTTATATATTTGTTTTCAGAATAACCTAAACAATTCCTCAGGTAGTGAATGCAATTGATGCACTTCTCTTATGTGTGTGTGTGTTCACAGAAATATATGACTTTATTTAAGATTTTTTCTATGTGACTACTAACAGCAGGAATATGACATGTAAATTTCATACTCTGATAAAAGAATGAAGTATTTACGTTGCTAATATCAAATAACACTAACAATGTAATACGCCATGAGTTTTCTTCGGATGAAAAAAAAACCTAAGGATTTCTTCCCGAGAAAAAGTAATGAACTGAAGTAGCTTGAAATTTTGATAAATATCTTTCGTAAATGACCAGAAAGTTTGCACATTGCACCCGAACAGAACATGTGCTTGCAAAAACAGGCTTTTATTAATTGTATTAATTGAGAAAAGCTATGCAAAAAAACTTCAAAATTTGCATAGGTTTTCATTAATTAATTCTGTTATAGACAAATTCTATCGTTAAAATAAGAATTTGAGGACAATATGCTAATTGCAATACCTGACGTCCAATTAGAGAAAATTATTGATTAGAATCAGATCAACTGAATAAGTAAATATCAAAATAATTTTACCAGGAGATTCAATTCACTTATTGTCTTGTCTCATCTTAAATATAAATTTATGTAGTTTATGCATTAAAATACCTAATTTAGTTTTCCGTTGCTCCTGTCATTTGTATAGAAAGAATGGCAAATATTCATGTCAGTGAAGAGAAATATTTTGAGACCTCATCAAAACGCAAATTTAAGAAGTTGTACTTTCATTGATCGAAGAATCGGACATCAGATTTATTCACACGACTCATAATACCATTAGTTTCGCTTGAAATGATTAAAAATGACTGACGCATTCGAAAAACTAAGCTACATATACTTAGGCAGATTTAGAAAACACAAGGTATTGTCATCTAAAGATTAATTTAATTAAACCACCTTTCACATTAAAAATCAAATTTAAAAAAATGATAAAATTGTATTACAATTAAACAATCGTTGATTGCGCAGGTGGTGATACGCACAATTTCCAGTAATATACTAACTAAAGGAACTTGGTTAGTCTATATTTACTTTAGGTGGAGCTTATACAGCATTTATTTGGGCCCTATTTTCCAAATAACAGTCCTCAATACAATTAACCTTAATTGATTGCACGGATGGTGGTAACAACTTTTTAAATCAAATTTGCGAGCTTGAGGTAAACACAAATCCTTTTATATTTAACTAGTCTAATTTTATGCAGACAGGACTAAAAGGTCTAACTGACTAGATTGGAAATGTCTCATTGACAAATTAAATAAGAAGGCCAACTTAAATTTCATTAAATGGCGTGTACAGTTTTGCGAAAATTTGCACTATTTTCCTCTTTCCAATATATCAAGTGAATACGGAACAGAGACATATGTCAAACTAACGTTTACCGTTGAACAGAGTTGGTATCCAGAGGAGCAAATTTCTTTACATTCTGTAAACAAAAATATATCTCCAATAAACCTGCAAAATAACACGTACCAATCTGAGAAAAATGCTTCTCAGAGGGATTAATCTCACTTTAGCAACTATTTTGCTGTCGAAAATACTACAAATAAATAGTCCACGTATCACTAGGTAAAAATTGTAAGATGACTGGGAAAATCCAGGTCGAAGGTTGTAAGGCACTGCAAAAAAGGTTCATGATGTCATCGACAAACAGATGAAAGTATGCGTGTCGATGAGAGCTGAACGATAAATGAGCGAATGGATGGAGTCTTTTCAAATATTGTTACTGAACTTGTATCTGGTTAGGCGAGTCGAGTAAACTATCACCAGCTGTATGTCACGTCGCATGCCAACGCGAATGGAATGAAAATGCCATATAGAATCATAGAGGGTTGGTCGAATGCATGAAACTGACCAGGTTACGCGCCTACTCAAAAGCATTCGATGCTCATGATATAATAATATGACAAAACGGGGCACGATTTCTATGAAAATAGCCAACTAAGTTTAATTAACCCATGTTAACCTTCGCTCAATAAACAAATTATGGACAGCAATTATTGGTCTCGAATCTTTCCTGTCCAATACAATGTATGATGTTATCAAGCCCTTCAGACCAGACAATGGGCCAAAGTTCTGCGTGGTTAAAAGGTGCACATAACTAGACAGATTATACCTTCTTTTTTCGGTATGCTTTTTATATGGCGAAATACATAACTTTAAACAAAAATTTGACAACTATGAAGTCTGATGTAAGTAATAAAACATAAAATTATATATATATATATATATATATATATATATATATATATATATATATATATATATATATATATATATATATATATATATATATAGTATTATTGTATTGATAATTTACTGCAAACATTTATTTCCGTCGATCAACTGCGAAACATAAGAAGCAGAGTCATCATGTTAATGTAAATTTTTCAAGTTTTAATTCAATGCATTATTGACCAAAATCTTTTTGGATATACGAATGTTAAATAGCCTAATCAAGACGATGTACTGAAGATATAAAAATAAGCAACATTTCTACCAGTGGCAGCAGTTTCTGGTAAGCGCTTTCTTATAAGAAATTGGTAGATTCGTGCATCGATAAGCATCTCACTTGAAGGAGCCTCGATTATGAAATATTGTGCAAACATTTGGCTGAAAATATTGTTCAATTGGGTTTAATTTTTTTTTCACATTATTTTGAGCCAGTTGTTTGTTTACTTTTGTGTGTTTTAGACGCATTTCAACTTTTAATAATGCTACCTTTATTATTTGTAGTTTACCGTCATGTTGTGATAATTATGTTTACATTTTCTTTGTTGCGGAGAGCTAATATATATATATATATATATATATATCAGCTTTCAGTCCTTGTCCAATATATATATATATATATATATATATATATATATATATATATATATAAGTTTTGAATTCGAGCCATAATGCAGTTCATAGTACAATTTTCATGTGCGAAAAGAAAAGAAATTTTATCAGATACAAGAACCGTTTCTTTCTCTTATTCTCCTTAAGTATCTACAGATGAACATCTTTTCATATGTAAATTGAAAGACAAACAAAATAGAAAAATGTTAACATGGAGAGAGCGTGAAATAAGGAAACAAACAATCAATTTCGTGCATCGTCTTCCATTCAAGCTGGTGAAGTATGTTAGGGCTTTGAGCTTTAACTAAAGATGATGTTTACAATTGATTGCTTGTTCCCTTATTTCACCTCCCTCTATGTTTACATTTTTCTATTTTATTTTGCCTTTCAATTTATATATGTGATAGAAACGTTTCTTGAATCCGATGAAATTTCTTTTTCTTTTTGCACATGTTAAGGGTACTATGAATATATATATATATATCTATATATATACATATATATATATATATATATATATATATATATATATATTAAACTGTGCATTATGTATTGCGTATATAGTAAGAAACATTACTAAATTGGACTAAAGGGATATATCAAAGTCAAATTCACGAAAGGTATAACCTCATGCATACATGAATTTCGTGCTTATTTTTTATTGGGACCTCTTCACGTTCTACCCAAAATTTTCCTCGGCAATTTGGGGTGGCTGACTGGAACTTCTGGTCTAAAATATGCCATACAGGCTTCACTTAAATGAACGGCTAACCAAAAAACATTAGTTAATAATTTAACTCTAAAGTGTGTGTAGTATGCGACAGGGTGGCTTAGAGTCACAAATTCGAAAGCAGACGTGCCTAGGTTCAAGCCGTAACCGCGATAAATTCTGGAAATTACATAATTATTTCTTAATAAAGGTGAAATCGGTGTACTGGATGATTTGCCTTCTACACAATGCTAAGCTTATATTGGCAAATATGTATATATATATATTTGTTATATCAAGATCGAAAACTTCATTTAATTAATAAATTGCGTAACATTTGATCCATATAATTTAAGGCAAATTATAAGTTTTATTCCATGCATGGACAAAAATCAATGAACTTATCACTTCACTAATTATTTTGTCTATATGAAGACCAAGTTCCACCTACAATTTATGGTCTGAAAGAACTATAAACCTGAGAATACTTTAAGAGTTATTTAGAAAAATCTATGGTCTGTAACATATAAAATAATGGTATATTCTTTCCTTAAATTTAAAACTGTTTATATTTCAAATAAAAAAGAGCATATTAGTATTAGAAAATGAATATTACTTGAGTTACTGAATCGTAAATTTAGGTTAAAAGAATGATTATTTAGAGTAGTTTTTTTGCCATTTCCCTTTTAAAATGAAAAGTCTCTTTTGTAAACTTTTTATTTTAAAATAACACCTGTGTATTTATTTGGAAACCGTGTTTATATTAACTAACGGCTAACTGTAGAAAAAACCCAAATTATAATCTTAGCAATTATAAATAAAATGCAAAAAATTATTCTAAATACATGACTAAAATATATTTATATTTAACCGTGATAAGATGTTGCTCAAATCATAGCTTCTGCAATGCGCAATAATTTACCTTTTCATAATTTTGAAGTATCCGAAAATCGCCTGGTTTTTTGCGTCAATATTAAATATCGTGAGTAGTTATTTCTGAAATTTTGTATAGTTTCTAGCAATTTATAATTTGAATACTTTTGGAATTTCTTCTTTGTTAGCGAACGATTACCGAAAATATTTATCCGAATCACATAATTGCGGTCAATTGACTTTTCATAATCAAACCGCAATTAATATATAAGAAAAGCAAAGTTAGCTATGTGGATCTCACTTCTAATATTGGGCCACACGATTTCTATATAGTCGCAAACATCAAATATTTTCAACTTTCGCTACATGGTTTTAAGTATTATAATTAACCAATCATTGATTACACGAATGGTAAAATCAAGTCGTTAAATACATTCTGTGAGCTTGAGATAAAAACCAATCCGTTTTCATATAACTAGTCGCAAAACAGAGCAAAATTAATGTCTTTCACCCTTCGGATTCTTTTTGACATGTAATAATCATTGTTGAAGTGAGGCGATAAATTGATTACCGTGCATGGAGTGACAATGTTTTTATAATGTATTAAAATCAGAAATATGTTAATTAACAAATGAAGTACAGCATAATCTGTAATGGCTGCACGAATTAAATGAGGTTTCAAAAATAAAGTTTACTAGCTTTAACTATACTTAAGCAACTATTGATATTACGGTTAGTAATAAATCTATTTAAACTGTGTTTCCCGGCCATAATAAATAAAGTTCTACAAGTACACGCGATTGATCGTAGTTTTAATAATTGTGCGATTGGTTAGATACAAAAGGATTGGTGCTCATCTGAAGCCAACATATTTTATTTGAAGAAATCAAGTTCAGATGTAATTGTCCTGAGACTTACCAAAGCAAAATTTATACAGGCTACCAACGAATTGCTATACGCATTCGTGAATACACATCTATAATATTTAGAATTATAATTGAGGTAAAATCCGTAGTCAAAATAACGAAAATTAAAGCTGCAGAAAAACGTTAATTTACAATATTCAATATCGTTTATGAAAATGAGAAAAAGCGACGGATATCAAAATTAAACAATAATTGATTTCGCAGATGGCTGTAACAATTCTTTAAATCAAGTTTGCGAGCTTGAAGTAAACACAAATCACATTGTATTTAACCAGTCGTCGAACAAAGTTATTATTATAAAAACCAAATCTTAACCGACCTGGAGTCACGTTGGCAGTTTACTTTATCAACAATAAATTAGCATATCCATATATTTTCGAAAGGCCAAACATACATAAAATTGACATGGCACGTGGGTGTGTAATAGCCGAACTTTCTGCCAATTATTTTAATCACATCCAGTCGAGGAGTTTTCTGCTTCCATAAGTAATCTATCCTCTGTGCTTCATGTATTGATAGCTCAGTTTTGCTACTATATTTATAAGTTATCTAAAATGCAACAATCTATGAACAGTTCTCAATGCCGCGTTTTGCGTACGCGGGTAATAGCTGTACACGGGCAGTTACACAAAGATCCGATATTTCACATTTTCCAATTTTGTTTTGTCTTTGATCGGGTTGACTCATTTTTACTTCAACTGGAAATGCGGTTCTATCACATCTTCGTTTACTGGCGACGTTTCGGTGCCTACTTTCCAGCACCATCATCAGGCAACACAACACTGATCACAATAGCGTACGCAAAACGCGGCATTGAGAACCCGAATGCTTACACACCGCAAAATATTAACTTCAAAATCTATGAACAGAAATGTCATATTTCGTTAATATGTTGCGCAATTGAATATAAATTTTCCAATCTGATTTGTCAAAACTGTTTGAATTTAATACATTCATTCCCTTTATTTACAGTCCGTCTGGTTCTTTGCATTTCATCGTTGTTTCATTCGTTCATCTTTTTTTTCCACATTTAATTTATTTCAGCATAATTTAAATGTTCTAGTACTCATTACTTAGCGTCCACAAACTAATTTATTGTAATTTCTTTATTCAAATCAAGATTGCAAACTTGAAGTAAACACCAATCCTATTTCATTAAACCAGTCTTCGAACAATAGCGAAACTATCGTCAGTCACACGTACCTCCGCGTTTCGACCTTCCGTGATCATCAGCAGATTACGACGGCAAACTGACTAGCGGGGATCAAATTACATTGCGTACATATGGAAAGCAAAATTAGATATGTGGCTCTCACATCTAGTAGCCTCGTCTAAATTGTGCTTCTCTGGAAAATGTCGGCTGCACAATTGTTATGCGGTCACGCAAATTAATGTTTTTGCAGCTTTCGTCACATATATTTAGAAATTAAAAATAAACAATCATTAATTGCGCAGGTGGTGGTAACAATATTTTAAATCAGATTTGCGAGCTTGAAGTAAACACCATTCACATTGTATATAACCAGTCGCTGAATATTATAACAAAACTACCGTCATTCAGGCGTCATTCAATGGAATTGGTGTTCGTTTCGAGCACGCCAACTTGATTTGAATAAATTTTACCACCTCTCCCTCAGTTATTGTTTGTTTAATTGGATTACCACGTCTATAGTTACTTAGGCGTCATTTTTTTATTTTGTGCTCTATAATGTATTCCATTATTCGGCTATAAACATTGAATTTCAATTTTACGACAATGTTCTTTTGATCATACTCAGTTGAAACATCAAATCCTGACGTTACTTACTTTGAGGTTGGCATTTAAACGAAAAATTTGCCTTTGAAAAACTAATTAATTTTTATGCATGCTCTCACACGTACACAAAATTTTTTTTACATTTTTCATTTTTACTATCTGTTCTGCGTTTAGTCCACCTAACCGTATTAGCGCACCAACATATTTAATTTGAATATCGAAAATCAGTATCTTACTCCGCGATAAATATGCCCATTTTAATCCTTATATATTAATTGACTTTTGCATTGAACTCTATTTTCAGGTACATGTGCAATATTTATTCCTAATTATGTATGCCAACACATATTAATGGATTTTCACGTGTATAAAAACCCATTTTGACACAGGAAGTGTATATGCAGATCATCTGGGAGAGTAATAATAACGTATTTGGCATTATTTTAGGCTTCCTCTTTAATAAAACCTAAATGTACTATAATCTTGCATGACCTTGTTAGAAATGCAGATCACAAATATTTTGAAAGAAATGCAGAGTGTATCTCATTTAATGTCACTGAATGTACCATTATGCGTAGTTCCATATTTAATGTTTGTTCTAAATTGTCTATTTGATCACTAATTGTGGGTGTTTTACTGTTATTTATTAGCTCCCTGGTAAATTTAGCATTGAATAGCTTATGTTATTAAAATTCTGGCCTTGTGCATATTTTACAGTCTTTCATATTATTCGCCTGTTGATGGATCCTGCTTTTGCAATGTAATCTTTCTGTGCCAAGGATTTTCATTCGCATGTCTCGACCGCCATAGAAATCTTGTCTACCTATCTTCCTTAGCAGTTTCAACTTAAACAAATAATAATGGCAATGGGAAAGCGTTATTCTCACCAAATATGACATGTAATAATTAGCTTTCTTCCATTTTAACAGAGTTTGATTACGTTACTGATCCTGTATGCTTAATATTTGAAGTAACAAATTTATAGTTCTTCAATTGATTGTTATTAAAACGTGACTCATGTAGTACTTATTTGCAAATAGGGTAAAGATTACTGAATTTCACTGCATTATTAATTATAATAAGTTTGGGCAGGCAGTTTTCTTGTTATTCAATAAGCCTTGGTTCATATTTACACTTGTAATAATTTGCGCATTTATTTTTTTTTAATTTTTAATGTGGCACTACTCTTATTCGGAGTGGAACCGTTTCATCTGTTGTAATTGATCACCATTGCAATCAAGATAACAAGCGGAAATTTAGGCTTCCTGTGTAATGTGTAATTCAAGAACAGAACGGAGCATGTCAATTTTTGAACCTTTGAAAATAAGACACAAACTTTACAATTTTATTCAAAGTCACAAAATCTAATTTACATAGTTCAAGATCATTCCTTTCTCAACGCCAGATATTAATAACACCTCATCGTCTACAAAACGCACACTGTAATGTGGACAACCATCTAATGAGTACAAAGAGTCAAGACTAAATATAAAATCGAACAATTGCTGACAATTACAAAGACTTGAAGAAGAACATAGCAGACACATGCACGGTAAATGTTCAGGCATATTAATGTACAAAATAAATGTCTTTATTTTAATTAAGGTTGCTAGCTTGATATGAAAAACTATCCATTTATATTCATATTTATGTCAATATAATGGGATTGGTATTTATATCAAAATCGCTACGTTGCTTTAACGAATTTCTATCACCATCCGCGCAGTTAATGTTTGTTTAAGCATTGCCCATAAACAGCATAACGTTTAATAACGGGTGGCTTGCGCGCAAAAACGGTCAGGTAAATTAATTTTCTATATCAATGTATTTATTTAAAATGAGTATGCGAGCTTGATATGAAAAACTATCCATTTTAAAGATATTTATATCACTATAATGGGATTGGTATTTTGACCACAATCGCTACTTGTCTTTAACGAATTGCTAACACCACCCGCGCAATTAATGGCTGTTTAAGCAATGCCCATAAGCAAAATAAAGTTTTATAAGGATTGACTAATAAATATTTATAAGACCGTTTTAGGCAAAAAACGATTATCTAGTGTGACGGTCATTCATTTGATTGTACGTGAACAATAACTGAGAAAATTCTAATGACATATCTAGATCGAAACTTTATTAATACGGGAACAATCAATTGAGTGCGTATAAATAATAACGCAATTAATGCCATGTTATCACCGGTTTTAATAGCGTTAAATAAAATTGGTGTAATAGATAGCAATTCGACAGTTATATTAAACTTTACATTTACAAATTGTTCATGTTTGACTAAATAATGATTTTTGATTATGAAATGATTCAAAAGCATGCAAAAAATATGCAAAAATGAATTTAGACAATCCGCATTTTGAAATTTTACACGAATATTCAAATTAATTTCAATCATTTAGAGAAGAAGATCAATTAATGCTGATTATTTTTAATAGATTAAATACAAATTACGAGGTATCACTCTAACGATTTAGTTTTTTTGTATTCCAATGTTAAAGCAAACCTTCATATTCTTTATGAAACTACAAAATTCTAACATAATTATAATGCTACCGTTTTGTTGGTGGCTTTGTAGCAAAAGAATTTGATCTTGTATTGAATAAGTGCATATGAAAATTTATTTCGTCAAAAAACACTGGATTTAGATTTCTTAAAAATAAATATTTGATGCATATAATCGCCATGAACACAAAGGAGGATCGTTATCTTACTCTTCATGATACTTACTTCATAATAGTGAAAATGCATTTGAAAGATTAGTTCTTCTATGTTATAAAACATTGCGCTTGCATCACGTAAACAATTTAAATTTTTGAACAATTGATTAACATTGTCAAATAAATATGAAAGATTTTGGAGTTAATGTGCACTCACTAAAAAGTCTAGGCCTACTACAATACTTCGAAATTTATTATGCTTAATTATCATTTCCGTTAGTTACAATTGATTTATTTGTTCTGCAACGCCAAAGGTTTATCACGTGAATCAAGATATGGTGCAAGTGATTGAAAAATATTACGTTTTTCTGAAAAGCACTTGAAAATTGTGCTTTAAACCCATTTCATTATTGACTGATGAGAATCATGCCACACTGTTAATATAATCAAGGTAAAATCGGAAATTTAACTCTCAGCTACGTGTACTAGAAATGATCTTTTTTGTAGACATATTTAAGAGTGAAAATTGGCACTGTCTTACTTTAATGCAACATGTGCATAAATATACCAATTTAGTATTAGCTCAACACTATAATATGAGTGGCATCATAGATCAACGTTGATGCTGCGTTGTGAATTAACGTAGGTAGATTTGAATCACTTCGAGGTAAGGACATGCTTAGAGGAACTGTGCATAGTATCTCATGTGGTAAAATCTCTGCAACTGCTCACTCTAGTTTCTCTTTCAGCAATATGTTGATATGAGAATTACCTTTAATGAAAGTTCACACCAGCTCCTATTTAGCAACAAAAGTCCATTTAAAAAGCGCTTTAAAACTGCAATATATCAACAGGCTTTCACTCAAATTTGTGGAAACTTTAAGAAAGAATGCAATGAAGTATGCAGTACGATACCGAGTTTGAAGATTAAGTAAACACGTTATTGTAAAGATGTTGTCCACAATGTTGTAATAGACTGTGTGATCAACGGTGTATGTGATAAAAGAGATCTTTTACTTCCGTAATTTAACAATATGTGTGAAAAGATAAACAATTGTGGTTCTTTCTTTTTGATTTACTATTCGTCGTTTTATTTTTTTAACAAAAAATTATGACGTATACTGAACTGATGAACAGTTCGCAAGACGTATTAAAATTAATTCACATGAGTAGTTATTTAATTTGATTAAAACAATCTGTTAAATAAAATATAAAAATCATTGTAATTTTAATTTATTATTTACCGATACAAAACTGTGTTATAAGCCTTAATTTTGATGTTGGTAATATATATATATATATATATATATATATATATATATATATATATATATATGCCAAAATGTTTAAACTTTGATTGAAAATAATAATTATGGTTTTGAACTTTAGATAAAATAATCTAGATTGCTAAGACTAATCAAGGAATCTAAAAGAATTTGCAAATACCAATATTTTCTCTTGTGCGAGATTTATTCATTCTTTATTATGCAAAGTTAAATATATTTAGCAAATTCAGGAGTAACGTTATTACGAAATCTTTTGTGTAGAGTGCAATTCAATGATAAAATTTCGCCTGATTCAGTCTTGCACAAATTATTTAGTGTATTATGCATCAAATTTAGAAGACCTATTGTTGATGAATGTATATTTCTAGTTTGCATTATACAAATTTGTATATGCACTATTTTCAAATGCTGGATAATTTGACGAAAATAGCTGCTTCAGTGTCACAGTGTTCTACGTCATTTCTTGGAAGTAAAATCCACGGAAAGGCCAACTTTTTTATTAGTAAAGACTCATTCATAAAGTTCACAATATTCAAATTTCAAATAAAATGTTTTGTAGCTAATATGACTTCGTAAAAAAATCACAAAGTAAGCAAAATGATGGTTATATTTCCTGACGTAAACTTATGTTACCAGCATAAAATTTCGATTACGTTTTTGCATTTATATCTAAAAATCACACTACGTTCATTATACCTAAAATTTACATAAAATAACCTCTAGAATTAAACAATCAATGATTGCACGGGTAGTGGTAACAAATATTACAGTTAAATACTGTTTGTTGCGAAGAACTAATACATATGCAAGTATGTATTAGGTTTTGCGAACCTAGTAACAAATTAGTTCAGTTGTGACCAGAAGGATAAACCAAAGGCAGCATGAACGGAAAGTATAATCTCATGCACATTCGTTTCGTGCTTACTGGCGACTCATCAGTAGGAGCCGGTATTACGCCCTTTAACCACTATATATTTGGTAGAAGAATGTGTAGAGTACCGTCCTATTATTCCACATTCTTCTACCAAATATATAGTGGTTAAAGGGCGTAATACCGGCTCCTACTGATGAGTCGCCAGTAAGCACGAAACGAGTGGTAACAAATCTTTATATCGAGTTTGCGAGCTTGACGTAAATACCAATCTCATTTTGTTTAACCAGTCGTCAAACAACATTTCAAAACTAACGTCAGTTACATATACTGACGCGTTTCAACCTTCCATGATTACGATCTGAGTACGACGGCAAACTGGCTAGCGAGGATCAAACTGCAGTACATATTTATGGAAAGCAAAATAAGATATGGGGTTCTCACCTCTAGTAGTCCTGCATACATTGTACTTGACTGGAAATTTCGCCATATATATATATATATATATATATATATATATACATATATATATATATATATATATATATATATATATATATATATATATATATATATATATATATATTAATTAATAAAAGTCCACAAAGGTTAGTGCGGTTGATGGTAACAACACTTTATATCAAGTTTGCGATCTTGAAGTAAACACCAATCCCTTGTATTTAACCAGTTGTCGAACTACATGAAAAAACTACAGTCAGCCAAATGTTCTGATGCATTTTGATTTGACATGATGTTCATCAATTATTATAATCAAAGTTGCGGTCTTGATATAAACACCTGACCCATTAATTACTTACATATGTCAGTATAAACTAAGAATTGTATAGTGTAGAAACCGGTCTTTTTTAAATACTGGATGAATTGCCATTTCTACACTATACAATTCTTAGTTTATACTGAAATATGTAAGTAATTAATGGGTCAGGTGTTTATATCAAGACCGCAACCTCGATTATAATAATTGTTATCACCACCCGCGCAACCAATGTTCGTTTAATGATGATCATCAGTTTACGACGCCAATGCGCAATTCTCTTTCGTTTTTGGTTTTGAAGAACACATGGAAATACTTTTGATTTGGAGTGTGATTTTTATATAAATTTTGTTCAGATATGGCGGATAATTTTTCTCCTATGGAAGTTGTGTTTATTCTAAATTGCTCTTGAATTTGCTTTGTAGGTTGCCGCTAGACCAGCCTCAATATCGCACCAAGAATCTATGGCATTTGTATAACTAAACAGTGCTGGACTGTTCGATTTGAGGGAGTTTATCATTTACATTAATTCTTATGAGGCGTTTTGTAACATAAACAAATATTAATTGTGTATTAGGAATCCAAAATATCACTGTTCTTCTAATTCTTCGAGCAAATAATATGGATGGAACAACCCATTTATTAATTATACAATCAATTCTCGTCTATTGCTTGTTTATGAAGTCATTTCTTATATGCTGTTGATTATATTTTATATTATTTATCAGAAGCCTCTCAAGATACCCGTTTTCCAATAAATTTGTTTGAGCGCCGGCAGTGCCTGACACTTTAATCTATCCGAACAGATTTTATTTCTTTTGTAGGTTAAGTTCAGTATGAATTTACTCCTTTTCGAATTCGGTGCAATGTTGTGGTGACGGATACACAGTTCATTCGATTTATGCTTTTGATTTATTTTCCTTTTTAAACTAGAATATTATTGTCTCTATAAGAATACGTTCAGGAAAGGTAGGACGTCTGAAATGAACTGAATATGACGTTGTTAAAATCTTTTATTATGCCATTTGTTTGTGCAGCTTTATTTGTAATAATAAAAGTATCATACCTAAGATAATTAGGAGAGTATTTTTTTTAAATACGCGGCTGTGGTTTCGATGCTTGCGGACAGCATGTCTTCAGGCTCGAGTCCTGTCTAAGGTTAATTATGGACTGTACGGTAATAGATCCCAAAATTCAAGAAACTGGTCTAATGGATGAATTACATTATTTACATTATAAAATGCATAGTTTGTATTGGCAATTTGACAAATATAGGTACATAGTGATAATTTAAATAATTGTTATCTGCGCCCGTGCAAACAATTGTTATTAGGTTATAGAAAATTTCGCTACCATAAATTTGAACATGTAGCGTGTTGTCTGTTCTATAATGACAGACTTGGGGTGGTTAGTATAACTTGTGTCGAAAGAGATGCCATATGTGCCCTACGTAAAAGAAAAAGCTAGACAGGAAGCATTAGTTAGTATATAACTAAAAAAATTGTGTAGTATACGGCAGGGTGGCTCTGTGGTTTGATGTCACAGATTTCAAAGAAAACGTGCACATATGTATTAGGTTTTGCGAACCTAGTAACAAATTAGTTCAGTTGTGACCAGAAGGATAAACCAAAGGCAGCATGAACGGAAAGTATAATCTCATGCACATTCGTTTCGTGCTTACTGGCGACTCATCAGTAGGAGCCGGTATTACGCCCTTTAACCACTATATATTTGGTAGAAGAATGTGGAATAATAGGACGGTACACATTCTTCTACCAAATATATAGTGGTTAAAGGGCGTAATACCGGCTCCTACTGATGAGTCGCCAGTAAGCACGAAACGAATGTGCATGAGATTATACTTTCCGTTCATGCTGCCTTTGGTTTATCCTTCTGGTCACAACTGAACTAATTTGTTACTAGGTTCGAAAAACCTAATACATACTTGCATATATATTAGTTCTTCGCAACAAACAGTATTTAACTGTAAACGTGAACATGTTCGAGCCTTTTCCGTAGGAATTTGTGGATAGTACGTGATGAGTTGCCTTTGTTGCATTATAAAACGCTTAGTTTATACCGGCGAATGCGATTATATAATTGAACTGGTGCTTGTATCAAGATCGCAATATTGATTAAAATAATTATTATTATCAATTGTGCAACAATTTATTTCTCATTTATATATTTCTCAATTCAATAGAATTTATTCAGTTAGCCAGGTGTCGCTTCTATGATGGCATATTTAGAGTGGCTTGTGTATAATTTCTTTCTGAAGACAAACCAAGATCCATCAAACAGTATATCACTGAAAACTGTTTGAAGCATGCTTCAAGATAACTCATTGGTTAAAACAACAGATATGCCTAGGTTTGAGGCCTGTCCGCAGCAAATACTGTATTGTGCGTTATGAGTTCCCAATAAGGACAAACCCGGTCAACTGGATGAATCGCCTTTTCTACACTAAGAAATTCTTAGTTTATACTGACAAATGTATGTACTTAATGGGTCAGGTGTTTATATGAAGTTCGAAACCTTCATTAAAAGTGATTTTTATCACTGTTCGTGCAACAAATGTATGCTTAATTATATGAATATTTATTTCAATACTAGTGCCACATGTTAGGTGATATCTGTTATATAATGACATACTTGGGATGGTTAGTTGGAATTCAGGTATAATTGGATGCCGTATAGGCTCCACAGTATTCAACTGCAAAATTCAACTGGTTAGGGCACCAGATTCCGAAGCAAAAAGACGGGGTTCTAGCCCTGTCTGTAGCAATTTCTGGACAGTAAATTATGAGCTCCTAATAGGGACGAATCCGGTCTACTGAATGCATTGCCTTTTTCACACTGTGCTAAATTTAATTTATACTGACAAATATATGTATATAATGAGATTTTTGATTGCATAAAGATCACAACTTTGATTTAAATAAAAGAGATGCTTGTTTATATATCAATAATATCGAATGTATTCACATTTATATTCTTGAGTTTGTGCAATTTTATTTTATTTTAAACACAATTGTTTAAAATTTAAATTTTAATAGCCATGGGATTGTTTCTGGTTCTCTCGCCGGTCTGTGATACAAGTTTTTGATAACAAATTTTATTGGTTTTAGTGGCGATGTGTTGGTCGTTCTCAATATTTTGTATAACTGCAACATGACGTTCATTATGGCTATTCACGTGATGATTGGTCTCGCTTCTTGAAACTATGTATGATGCTAACGTCCTCACTAGTATGCACATCGTCGGTTCTCAGTTGAATTGCTTCACACGCATTTCTAATTAAACGCCATACTGAACACTCGGTAGTTTCCGGTCTCCAATTATTTGGCATGTTCTTAAGCAAGACATTGCTCAATTGATTATTATCATCAATATCATACTTAAGTGCAATATCTGAGCCGTTGTCTGGTTTCATTAGTTTAATTTAGGTGTTGCGTCACAAGTCTTTCGGTTATTCTATTTGCCACCACTCTATAAAATTGAATCCTTTTTGTTTCAATGCAGAATTCTCTTAGGTAGCACGTAGTTCACATTTAAATAACAGACAGAATAAATAACTTTGCGAATTCCAGATGTAACCTTAAAATTTCTACTCAACAGAACGGCTTTTGATCCTTTTTAGTCGTCTTGTTTATATCATTTGGTAATATTCACAATTTAAGTTCAAGTGATAAGAATTTCTTCGGTTTTTCTGATACAGTGAATCTTGTATAGTTGAAAACGTACTTGTAATTGATTCTTTGGAAATGTTTTGGAGACATTCTCATTGTCAAATTTACCCTTTCATAACCAGGCGATTAATAGCACTCTTGAACACTAACGCTTACGTGGATAAAGCATAATTATAATTGGTTCCGACGCTGAGATCTGATTCTCCAATTCACCAGGTAGCATGTAGTAAGTTTTTTGTCATTCGTTGTTTATCGTCTTAAATTAATTTCATTTGCATTTGACGTAGTCGAATGGTATCGTTTGTTATATTTTTGAGAATATTGGTTATTTCCAATGTACCACAAACAAAATGTGTTTATTTTTACAGACCTTGCCGTATCTGCATTTAAGTAAAATTTAATGATTTTACTTTCGACTTGGCAATGGCGTCCCACGGCACTTTATTTCATTAATAAATTTTGGGTCAGTCATATTTATAACTTTTTTAAATGTAATTGCTAAATATACCATGCATTGAATCACATGTTTATTAAATATCACGCATAAACAACGCAGTTAGAGAAGGCCATAATCTTTAGCCAGACTGAACGTAGCTAATGGAGTAGGGAACGTTTCTGCAAACACATTTTTCGAAACCTGGCGGATTTTCAGGTGTGGTTTAGACATAAATGGAAACATAATTATGCGCGACGGGAGCTGTTCTTTGCAAAATACATAACCCTCAACTGAACTCACGAAATACTGTCGAGCTTTATTTGAATATACATATAATCCTACTTGAATTCCATAAGTTACCTTTATTAAGTACCACATAATACATTTGAATTTAGTAAATGTGACAGGTAAATGTCCTTTTATAATTGAATTGGACATATCTGCTTAATATTTTTTTATGCTTCAATACATTATTTATTCATCAATTCAAATTTCGTATATTAAATTATTTCTTTAGTTATGCGTATCTTTTAAAATTTTAAAAGAGTAGGTCCAGAGGTACATGCGTGAAAATAATAAAAATAAAACTTTACTGATGCATTTCTTGCCTACTGATGTCTCAGAAGTAGAAGCCAGAACTTCGCTGAAAATTCATTTCTTCTTTGGCCAGGAAATGGTAGACAAGTTGACAATGCAATATCGTATACGTATGCGAATTCACGCAGTAAATAATCAACCTCAGGTGAGGTCTTCGTCAATGCTAATAAAAATCCAGTCGTATCTAGGTTATTTGCTTCGATTATCCTACGTCGTATTAGTGCTTCACTTGAATTACATCTAAGAGAAGAACAGGGCGGATTTTGCTCAGGACGAGGTTGTATAGACAATATTTTTACGTTAAGGCAAGTTCTTTAATAGAGACGTTTATATCATCGTCACACAATAGCTGTCTTTTTAGACTTCCAAGGTACATTTGACTCGGTGTATCGCAATGTTTTATTCCATATATAGTGTTCCCACAAAATATGTTAATATTATACGCGATCTCTACACAAATACTTCTGGTCGTGTTAAGGTCTACAACGAATTAACGCATAACTTTACAACCAGCAGTGGTGTTCGTCAAGGTTGTCCACTTTCCCCTTTTTGTTTAATTTTTTAATCGATGCTATTATGAACAACACTCTTCCACACATTCAGGATGCAGGTGTTGAAGTTCTTCCGGGCGGTAAACTAGTCGATCTTGACTATGCGGACGATATCGTACTATTATTCGACAATCGTGATGCTGCCCAGGCCACCTTGAATAGATTAACAGACGTTCCGTCTTTCGGTATGAAATTCACACCCTCTAAATGTAAGATACTTTTACAGGATCACCCACCACTCACTCCAACGCTGCGACTGCAGAATGAAGATCTAGACATAGTTGACAGGTTTACATATCTTGGGAGCTCTATCAATAACTTAGGCAATATGTCCGACGAGGTGAGAATACGAATCGCGAAAGCTAGAGTAGCTTTCTCGAACCTTCGTTATTTATGGAGAAACGCGAATATTTCACTTTGCCTTAAAGGTCGTGTTTACAATGCATCTGTACGCGCAGTCTTACTATACGCTAGTGAAACTTGGCCTCTTAGAGTTGATGATTTTAGACGCTTACAGGCATTCGACCATCGTTGTTTGAGAAGTATAGCACATGTTGGTTACCAACAACGATTAACCAACATTGACATCTGTAGACGTATTTTTGGATCTGCCAATAAGTGCTCGTCGTTAGAAAAACAAATAAGGCTCCATCAACTTCGTTGGCTCGGTCACGTTTTGCGTATGCCCTCAATTCGATTGCCCAGTAGAGCTCTTTTCTCTCATCCAGCACCAGATTGGCGTAGGAAACAAGGTGGGCAGATTTTGACATGGCAGAAACAGTTGAAGTCACTTACATCCAAATTGGGTAGTATAGAGCCCACTCGTCTGCCAGGATGGGGTCCACGTGCGCATCATAGTTCTTGGTTAGGAACCCTTAGCGATATGGCATCGAATCGAGCTCAGTGGCGATCTTGTTGCAGATGTCTAGTAGAATCATCTTCGTAACTTTCTTTTCTTAGTAGGGCAAGTTAGCTGCGAGGTTTGGTTTGTTTATGACGTGATACAGTGAAAGCCGCAAGGAAGCTGTATTGCTGATGTTGCCTTGCCCTAATGCTAACTTGGCCATAATGGTGTTGTGGAGAGTTTAGTTTGCCTCATTTCTGTGAGTTATCCTGATAAATTTACTCATAGTACCTAGGTATTCTTTATCTATCTCTTTGTCTCTCTCTCTCTCTCGTAAATCTCACTAATAATTTGTCTAAAATATTATTTCTGTTGTTATTTGTATATTTTTTCACTTATGGTTATATGGCAGTGAAATATTAGTTACTTTTGTCTTTTGTATGACTGGGCTTGATAAAGATATACTCTTGTGTCGATCGGCATTACACCAAATTTTGTGGTAATCATGGTATCATGGAAGTAAATTCTATTAGCTTAATATTGTTCTTTGCGAAGACATAATATTTTCATTTATATATTCTATTATGTATTAGGTCTGGTGTGCCTATTATTAAACTAGTAAAAACCATTACATGTGTGGTACATATTTTATACAGGAGTTGGCTGTGAAGTCGCATAGCTGCGGACTTTATATAAGGTTCACTTTGTTACTGCTTGAATGCACTTATGTATATGATATTGGATGGTACAGCGGTCCCACATTGCCTGTGGTTTGGACGTTATGGCGGCTCCTAATGATGAGACGCCAGTAAGCACGAAACGTATGTATACCGTCGATTATACCTTTCGTCTATGATGATTTTTTGCATATACTTCTGGTGTTATTCACATAATTTTTTACTAGGTCTGCAGTAAATCGTTAAAAATTGTGCTGTATGTAACAGTTCTCGTCATGAAAAATAACATGACAATGCTGTTTTACCAAATGTGATAGTTTCGTCTGCGGCAGTGGACCTTACTGCGTTTTGATATCCTATTTTTCTTCAGAAATTTGAATTACAAATTTCACAGTTTTGCAGACGAAAATTAACGTCTAATTCATATTCAAGCAATTACTTTAGTTTCAATGCACGAGAGGCATGTATTATATTGAAATTACATTGTAAGGTAGGCCTAAAAATTTAAGCTAATTTACAAAATAAAGCAAGAGATGATGCAACTTGTAAGATTGTCTCTAAGTTTTCCCAGTTTCAGTTTCTTTGCTAATTTAAATCTCAGTTTAAATAAAATCAATTTATTTGTACACTGGAATTGCTAGGAGGCTTTCAAAACCCTGAGGGCAACTGTGTTTGCTTTTTTTCATTTAATGCTACTGTAAAAATTTATATTTTGTGGTTATTTTTTGTTGATCGGTTTTTCTATCTAAGCTAAATTACTGCTTCAGTTCTATTTTTACAGTAAATCAGTTTAAATAGTTGGCGCGAAATATTTTTTTATATTCAAATCTTAGAAAAAATTCTTTGAAGAATATCCACCCTAAATGTATTACTTTTAAATGAAGTGCAAATTAGCAAAGAAACTTGTATTGGGTGTATTTAAAAAATAATTTTGCAGAACGTTTGAAGTTCTAATGATGATTACGATAGGCATAAGCCTTTGATCCTGTCCTTTGAACAATATTTCTCAATCCAACATAAGCAGCTTGCCATTTATGAATATAACATATCCTTTTTATATCTGTAGAAATCATTCTCAATCACGTAATGCATGAACAATTGTGACAATAAGTTTTGTTTAAAAAAAAACATGTTGCGCGACAGGGAAAAGATCATATACCTGATTTTCGGATTGCGTACCGAAATATTTGAATCCACTGTCATCATGATGATTTTTGCATATATTTCGATTTCCGGTTACGGAAATCTTTTTCAATGCCAAACACATCACCCACTAAGTTGACAATCAGTATGTCAAGTGGAAATATTAGTTTAAACTGCCTCATTTATACTTGTTGTTAGATATCTTAAACATAACGTTTATTTAAAAAATGCTAAGAAAGTGTATGTTAAATTGGTTTGTGTATATGTCTACATGTATACACTCTTCGCAACGAGATTACAGTGATTTAATGACAATTACTGACAACTCACTAGATAAGCGTACGTCATGCCTGTGTAAAAGTGTTCTCGTTTGTTTTGAATTGAGGAGTAATCATTTCTTTAAATCAAGTTTGCGAGCTTGAAGTAAACACCATACCCATTGTATTTCACCAGTCGTCGAACAACATAACAAAACTACCGCCAGCTGCAACGCACTGACGCGTTTCGACCTTCCATGATCATCATCAGAGTACTTCGTCAAACTGACGCATACATTGAACTTGACTGGAAATATCGGCTGCACAATTTCTATGCAGTCACGAACATTAACTATTTGCAGCTTTCGCCACATAGACATATATAGGCAATACAATTTAAGCAATAATTGATTGCGCGGGTGCTGGTAACCATTCTTTAAATCAAGTTTGCGAGCTTGTTCGACGACTGGTTAAATACAATGGGAATTGTGTTTACATTAAGCTCGCAAACTTGATTTAAAGAATTGTTACCACCACCCGAGCAATCAATTATTGTTTAAATTGTATTGCCTATATATGTTTATGTGGCGAAAGCTGCAAACAGTTAATGTTCGTGACTGCATAGAAATTGTGCAGCCGATATTTCCAGTCAAGTTCAATGTATGCGAGACTGCTAGATGTGAGAGCCGCATATCTAAATTTGATTTCCATATATATTCAATGCGGTTTGATCCTCG